>VZRF01004710.1:159644-195801 GCA_013396875.1 Vireo altiloquus | reverse complement strand
GCTGTGCTCACCTCTGAGGCACATGGGCACCCCAGGGATCTCCCAGTTCAGATTTGGCTGTCCAACCCTCTGCCACAGGTACAAGAAAAATAAGGAAAATTAAGTTCATAGGAAATGATCCAACTGGGGAAGGCACCATGGGGAACATAGGTGAGATGACCGGGTGTTTTTATCCACTTGGGTCCAGTGTGCGTCCTGGGGAGGTATCGGTAAAGATTTGCCCTTTGGTTTTCCCTTTCCACCAGAAGCTGCCTTCATCCAAGGCTGGAGACAGACACAGAGCTGGATGAACCCTTGTGATCATCCTTCAGGCTTCATGTGAGGTAGCTCAGGTCCTTCCCACAGAGACATTTCAGTTCTCACATCAGCAATTAAGGGGCTGGCAGATTTTGCAGGTTGCTCTTGGTTTTCTTTCTCTTCTGTTTCAGGGAAATGCCCAAATGAGCAGGCCCTGGATGGTCCTGGGAAGGGGGCTCTCAGCCTCTCCTCTTGGAGCTGGTCCAACTTGTGCTGCTAGTTAGCTGTTCACTGGAGCAGGAACCTATAACTTGACTTTCCCACATTACACATGAGTGTCCTGACTATGGGGAAGGAGAGTCCATCTTCCACTTCTTCTCTCTGGTCTGGTGAATCTTTAATTATTTATACCACATGGAACAGCTTCAGCAGGAGACTTTGAGACCAGACCCCAGAGGATCTAACAGTTGGATGCTCACAGCATGTTTTCAGGACATGGGAGGCTCTACATAGGAAATAGAAGTTCAGTCTGGGTTTCCAACAGCCTGAGAGAGGGCTTAGACCAGTGCCATCTGTTTCCAGTGCAGAACACTGGTGTGCTGAGAAAGCTTACAGGATATAGCCACTTACAGAGCTTCTTGCACCCTGTAAATTTAGAGGATGAACTCTTCATCAAATCAGGAGAGAGGATGGACTTCCCGTTTGTTTCCGTGGGCTGGGAAGTCATCAGGCAGGATTTAGGCATGATCATTTCAGCCAAGCCAAGGTTTAGGCAGGTTTGCATTTATCAGGGTGTCAGGAATGCAAACACTCCAGGTAGGTGGGGCAGATACCCCACGTTTGACAATTAGACACCTACCTACCTTTAAGGAGTTAATCTGCGATAACTCCACAACATAAAGGTGCAGAAATGCTATTAAAGTGATTGGGAATATATAGTTAAAACAGAGAGGAGGGAAAGATATAAAGGCACACACAATGCAACCTTCCTGCAGCATAGCCTGTTCTTGGATTGTGTATCACAGGGAGAGGTTTTATTAGAGCTCATTAAATTTTAAAGCCTTAATGGCACCTTCTGTGCTGTGTGGTTGGTACAAAAAGGAGAGCTTGGGAAGGCATTAATGCAGCAGGACGGGAGGCACCTCCACTGCAGTGCTTGCGGCTGGGAGATGAACTCCGGGCTGCCGAGGATCCGCGGGATTAGCGTGACACCGTCCGGCCAGAGCCGGTACCTTCAGCTCCAGGCTGGAGCATCCCCGGGAGGCAGAGCCTGCTCGGAGAGGCAGCGAGCATTCGTGAGGTGAATGAACTGGTCCTGCCGCCTTGCAGGAGAGCAAGTGACAGTCAGGAGCAGCAAATAAAGCGACACAGTGCAGCAAAGTCGGTGTCACCAAGCCGTAAGCAACTCAAAAATTCAGATTCTCACTTTTTAGTAGTTGCTTCTGCTGTGGCTAAATGTGCCTGCAGGGTCTACTGTTCTGCTTTTTCTTGTCTCATTTCCCCCACACTTGGCTTTTTTTAAACTTCAACACTTAAGCGACTAGTTGACACATTTTCTGTTTCCACTTCTTTTTCACCTCCAGCCACACTTTGCAGACCAGGTGAGAAACACAGCCTCGGGGCTGTAGGAGTGAGTAATGGCCAGGAGCAGGAGGAGTCAGTGCCATCAGGTCAATAAAGTTACTCTCAAGTAGATGTTCTATGTATGGCTTGAACATTTGCATTTAGAAATTAATAATCCATCTGTACGGCTTTTTAGTATTTTTTTTTCTTTTTTTTTTTTAATTTTATGGTCATCAGGGCTGAAATCTTCAAAACATGTTTAATGCTGTCGCACATCTGAAACTCAGACTCCTTTGATGTCAAAGGCCTAAATGCACTTGGGTCTCTCCTCTCTGAGCCATACACACACAACTGTAATACAAAACTGTGTATGCTGTATCCAGGTCAGGGAGACGGTGTAAGAGCTCATCTGCCTGACTCACTAACTTCCTTGCCAAGACAGCATGAAATTTTCATGACACTGCAAAGTAGCTGATCCACAGCCTCTTAAATGTTGCTGCTCCAGAGATTTTATACCCAGGAAGCACCCTGAATAATTGATCTGCTTTTGGGATCTAGGATTATTTATTTATTTATTCATTTATGGTGGTGGTGTTGGTTTAGGAAAAATGTATTGACTAGGCTGGAGAAAATAAAGTCTCTAAAAAATCTTGGGTGGGATGAGACCACGTATCAGCTCTAAAAATCTAGGATAAACCACTTGAAGGTAGGGCATGATTGTGATTTTAAGCTCATCTCTGGGCCAGGGGAATAGTCTCCATTCTTGGAAATGGAATTCTCACCAGTCCATATTTTTAATATGACAAGTGTCAATCACTCAGATGAAGCTACTGCTCCCCAAGGATGCTAAACATCCATCCAAAAACCGTGAAATGACAGCTGAAAGTGACCTCTTAGAATCATTCACAGCTTTGTAGGTTTTGGGGTACTTTTTAAAATATGTTACCTTAATGGGTTTTTTTCCTCCAAAACACTAATGAAAAAAGTGAATTACCCAGGCAGTGAATCTGAGTGTTATCCATCCTTTTCAAAGCACCTGGCCTTTGAAATGAACAACAAATGGCCTCAAAGTCTAAATGCTAGCACTGCTCAAGCCCTATTTTTTTCTCATTGTTAGCTCAAGCCATGCCCACAGAGGCACATAAACCCTTTCTCTATATCCCACTTTTGCAGCCTAAAGCTCACAAGGGCCCCCCTGACTTTGCTGACTGTATCCAGACCATTTTCTGGTCAAGATGGAGCTTTTCCCAAGACCAAGGTCATCCAGGCAGGCACAGCCAAGAGGAGCTGTGGCTGTGAGGAGTGGATCAAGTGGACAGACTCACTGATGGCTCAGTGAGAACAGAGTCATGCTCATTCCAGGCTGAATGGGGCTTTCAGCAAGCCTAGGTCTAGGAGGAGATGTCCCTGCCCATAGCATGAGGTTGGAATGAGATGATCTTTGAGGTTTCTTCCAACCCAAAACATTCTATGATTCTATATCTGGAAGATGACATCCATTCTGCAGGAAAAGGGTTTCTAGAGTCGGCCTGGGCCATTCCTGAATTCCTATGGTTTGAGAGGTTCAGACAAAACATCACCAATCAGTCAGAAACTTCGAAGCCACATGTTACAAGCTGAGTCTTGCTTTAACACTCAGTGGGGCCCAGACTGGGTTGCTTTATTATTCAAACACTCTGCATCTTAGTCATGTTATTTTTTCAACATGGAAACAGCTACATTCCATCTATGAGCAAAAAGGTTGGTTGTGCAGCCTGAACAGCCAAGACATGTCTGAATTTGTCTCTTTTAAACTCCTTGATAACTTTCTCTATTCCTGAGTAGCTTGAATAGTTTTACAATGAGTGACTCGAGAGAAAACAAGAAGCTATCCCTGACTGCACAAGCTTTGAACAGCTCTCTTCAGATGAATACATTGTAATGGCTTTTCTGTGCCAGCTCTGAGTCCTCTGCATGGAAATGTGTGAGATTCCTCCAGTCATGCAAGGACAGGAAGATCTCAGCACAGGCCACAAGCATTTGAGGGTATTTATTGAGGCAGCCAGCCTGACACAACACAGGAAAATGTAAATGAGCACCAGCTTAGTGCTCATACGTGCACGGGCTCCTCATCACCACCATGGGGTCTCTTTGATAAACTGCCACGGAAAAAAGTAAAAGCAGCTTCATATCAGCAGCAGGTAGCTCTGTTGAGCTGTTCCTGGCCCAGGGTGAGATTTCCTCCCAGTGGCTTTCTGGGCAGAGTCGTGTTCCTCTACCTGTGGGAATCTTTTGGATGCCCATCCATGAGGAGAGAAGGGCTGTGGTGGTTATCCATGAGCAGTACAGAAGTAAAGTAGCAAAGCAGTGAAGAGGTAAAACTTCTACTTTTAAGAGGTAAAAACAAAAATTAGAATTTTTACTTTTAAGTATTAGAATTTATCTTTCCCACCAAAAGCAGGGCTGCATTCACACTCTCCCATGTAGCCTTTCAGACCTGGAGTTGTGACCCTGGCAAAGTGGCAGGGTGGGGACAGCCCCAGCTGTAGGTGTTAGGATCCAACCATCCAGGCGGTCCTCCCTGGGGACACACCAGCTGGTAGACAGACAGACAGACAACCCAGTTCCCGTCTGACATGTGCTTTCCCAATGACCAACTCCATTTCCCAGACAGAGAGGAGCTAGAAAATTTCTTCTTCAGTTTTGATGCTTGAAAGAAACCAACCACAAACCCGTTCTGATGCATGCAGAGAGAGTTCTCAGGAAGGCCTTGGGAAATTCTCTGAGTCATTGGGAAGACCATGGGGCCACCAGTCACAAGGACAAAGGGAAACCCCATAACATCACAGGCCACCATTAGATGTTCTCCTAACTCCCTCCAGGGGGGAGCACCGTGGTTCATTTCCTTAAAGCCCTTGAGCAGCTCTCCTAAGCCCTGTCTATATTTGGAGCAGGTGTCCTCAGTTCTCTTGTAGCCACATCTCATTTCCAAAAACTGGGGGCTTCGTGCTTCACCTCCCAGGGCAACGGATAGTGCCTGTCCACCTGCCCCAGTCTCTGTTCCTAGCCTCCTCCTTACCATTTTCATCTCTGAGGAGAAACTAACAAACCTGGAGGTGACTCCATCTGATCCTCCCTGGTGAACCTTCAGCCCAGTCTGCTCAGAAGCTGGACTTTATTCCCCTGTGTCTGCCCCTCATGCCACCTCTGCAGGCCTTGCCAGTGAAGGTGTCACCACCATTTGTCACTCCCTCCTCTGGCAGACTTGTCCCTATTCCCTACCACAGTAACCACTTTTCTGAGAAAGGTATTTTCATCTGTACTGCCATCCTGACCTCTCTGTAACTGCGAGCTCTTGCATGTCCCTCACATGTTCTTGCAGAAAGAGCAGCTCAAAGACTGCTTGTCCTACATAAACCTTTCTTTTAGACCCATTCCCATTCCTGTTAATGCCTTCTTTCACTTTCATGACAAAGTCACTCTCCTTTTCTTCTCCTGTCTCCTCATTATCTTCTTGCAGGCAGATTCAATAACTCCTTCCTTTGCCTATAGCATCACCACTCTGGAGCTTTTCTCATCTTGCCCACACTAATACAACCTGCCCACACCTTCTTCACCTTCCCTGACTTCAGCAGCACAAATTCTTCTTCCCTAACTTCCCATCCCAAATGCCATGGTTGTAGAAACCTCCTTTACCTTCCTGCACCGACCCACTCTTCCTGCCTTTTCTTTTTGTGCCCACTCTGGCTGCACTGTCTTAAAATTTTATCCTGATTTCCTAGACATGGCACAATGATGACTCTTCTCCATCCTTACATTCCTTACTGTTCTCAAGGCTCCACAAAATCCTGGTCTCTCTCTGCCTCAGCAGCCCTCTGCCTGCATGCAGAAGACACTTTCGCCTCTAAATCGGCTGGAAAAATGGAAATTGGCTAAAGATTTCCATTACGCTCCCCCTGCCCATTCCAGGCTCTGCAGACAGAAGCAAGGATGTCTCCTCCACCTGGGTGAGTCCTGCATGGACTTGGCCACCCTGCAATGGAATGGGAGCTGGGAGACAGGAGCTGGGACTGTGCTGCTGAGCATCGCCCTGCCCTGCCATGTCCTGCAGCAGCTCCCAGAGTTGGAGGTTCTCTGGCCCACGGTGTTTCTCACTTTCTCCCACACACACTTGCTGTTACCGTCTTGTACTCTCCTCCCTTCCTCCTTCTGAAAAGACATGCCCACTGAAACAGCTTGTTTCACCTTCCCTCAACCCAGACACTACAGAAAACGTTTCATTTTTTATTACTGTAACAGCAATGTGAGTCACAAGCAGTTTCACTTGTCAATATTCACATGTATCAACAGATCAGCAAAACTGTACTTAAAACATCCGAAAACTAAAGATTTTCTCATGAGCATTCAGGTCTTTCTTGTTTTCAAGAACTGAGAGCTGACACAAAATAATCACTTGAACACACATAAAAAAAGAAAATATTTGTATTTGACCTGTATTTGACCGAATTCTGGTGTACCAAAGCAAACAGGTGGTGGCCAGCACAACAGGTATGAGGCAAAGAGGTTTGCTTTTGCTTGTCTCCTGTCCTTGAGGAAGAGGAGTAACATCAGAAACAAACAAAAAGAATACTGTCACATGTAGGTTGCCCACATTTTCAGAGGGGGCCATATAGGGCTGGTTGGAGCAGCAACAATAAACACTGCCAAGAAAGTGCGTGCCATGCAACCCCACACACAGAGAGCAGTTTGCTGATTGAATGATGGAAGGACTGAACGATGGAAGGACTGAAAGATGAAAAAAGACAGCTTGTGGTCAATTATATGGGTGCTAGAAGTGCCGGTAAGAAATGAGAGGAACAGAAAGTTACTTGTGATGGAATTAAATGCAGCTGATGTCACAGAACCCTGGCGAGATGACTGTCCTGATACCGAACTAAAACTGTTGATCAGGAAGGGCAGACTGAGTGTGGTTCTATTTAGCACCACTGCAGACCTGTGAGCTGCTAAGTCAGATTTACAAGATGCTCAGCAGAACAGCAGAACAGAAGAGTATCTGCAGAACGATCTGTTACACCAGACAAAGCCACAGAGTCAAAAAGCCAGGCGATAGCTCTTTAAACTCATTATTCATTTAGCCCTCATTCAATTTGCAGAGAGAAGAGTTCTGTATGCATAGAGAGCTTCTCATGGGAGACACATGCTAGAGATGTAAGCAGCCAATAGAAAAATAGCATTTGGGTGGTACAGGTGAATTCTCTAACCCATGAGGGTCACACCCATGGTGAGAGTGTTCATTACAACATACTGTGGTGAAGCAAGTGCTGGGTAGAAAGTTTGTTGACCTCTGAATACCAGGCATCATTGTGACCCGATTGTGACCTGATTATTTGTCTGCCCTAAACACTCAGCATTAAAAAGGTAAATTCTTTAGCTCAAAGGAAAATTACTATCCAGGTTCATTGCTAGACAAAATGTGGGTAGAAAAACCCAAATGAAGGTTCAGGCCTTTGATGAAGGGTTTATCAGATGGTCAAAAAGTCAGGATTTCCAAGCAAGGAGTGCAAACAGATCATGCCAAAAATTTCATCCTGGTTCAGCACCAAAGTGAAGGAATCAATGTGAAACTGAAAAGCAATCACAGCTGTGAATGGGGGAAAGAGCTGCCAGTTAACATAAAAGAGAAGTAACTAAGTGGGAGAAATTAGTAAGTGAAATTAGAACCATATAGAAACACCTCAGAACAGAGCACAGAAAGTATTTTTTCATCTACTAAGAACAAAAGTAGCTTAAAAATAACTCAGAAATATCACTAGAGAGAGGTAGTAAAATGAATGGCAATGTAAAAATGAAAAGTAATAAATAGATATTTGTCTGTATTCACAAAGAAGTGGGACTGTGTACATGTATGACACAGGGTTGCTGATGGACATTTTTGCTCAGTAACATCAAGAAGCTCATAAGCAAGATCTGCTGGGGAAAAAATATTTAAAATAAGCACTATGGTTAATTAGCATTCCCAAAAGAGATGACATATTCTCTCTCCCACTTCCATTTGAAGAAGCGCTCATAGTGTATCAATATTCCAAAATGGGTAAAGAAGATGAACTGGGTAAGTACATCCTGAGTCAAACAGAAATGAAGAGTAATTGCTAACCAGCATCTTTCAAAGAACAAGAATAATTTGCCAAACTTAGTTCCAGTTTTGATGAGCCTGGCCCAGACACAGCAGATTCAGGGTTTTCCAAGGCATCAGATGCTGTACTAGGGAAAAAGGCCATGTCCTGTAAAACACTAAAAGTTATCCCACAACTGATGAGTGCTGGAGAAGTGAGAGATTGCAAATACTACTGAATACCACAGCACAGGGTCCCAGTACAGCACTATGAGAAAAGGAAATAAAGCAACCGTGAGTGTGTCTATGGTGTTAGATGTAGGCAGAGCTGCAGGGAAATTATTTCCATGTTCAGGCATAGCAGTAGAAAGATCACTGCTGAAAAGAGTCCCTGACGTGCAGACTTGTGGAGTGAGGGAGCAGCTTTGGGGAGGGGACACTGTGAGCTGCCCCCATTACACTGCTTTTCTCTAGGGGTTGCTTTGAGCCACCACTGGAGGCTGCACTTCTAACTAGGCAAACCCTTGGTTCCCCAGGAAAGCCACTCTTGCTTCCTTCTGTTGTCTGCTCTTCAAAGGAATCTGAAAAGAGGAAACCATGAGCTACCTGCAACAGCAACCTGCAAAGAGCAGAGCAAATGCCACCCTGTGTGAGGTTCAGGACTCACTCTGCTCTTTGGTCTTTTATTTGCTCTATCCATCACATTAAATCTCTTCTCAGTCTACTGTGACTGTGTGTAGACCAATTGTACAAATATTTTCACAAAACACCACTTGCTTCTTGAGTTCCTAACTATCACCATAGGCTTCTAACTGTGCCAGCACAGGTCTGGCCTTGAGCATGACCTTTGGCAGGGTGCATGGGCAGCAGGCATGTTTCAGACCCAGCTGTCAGGGCTGTTTTTCCATTTGATCCATTACAGTTGTCCGTTAGAAGATAAAAATAGCCTCAGCACCAGAGACTGGGACTTCCTTCTGAGAGCTGAGTTCCCCAGGCACAGTCAGTTCCCCAACTGCTTCCCTTCTGAAACATTGATGTATTTTCCAAATACTTGGTCTGCTTTCAGTGGGAGAGGTAGAGTCCTCACCCTCGTCCGCCCCTCCCCTCTTCATCATGTCCTTTCTCCAGAATAACCCAGATGAACCCACAGGAACCTGACACCGGCTGGGTAGTCATGGAATCATAGATATGAGTTTATCCAGCTGCTTGCTGGACATTTTGTCCAGAAGGATCCTGTAAGAGACAGTGTCAAAGGCTTTACTGGAACCCAAAATGATTACATCAGCTGGCTTCCCTTGATCAAGGGTTATTATTATGACTGGTTACCTTGTCATAAAAGGAAATTAAGTTTGTTAAGCAGCACTTTCCCCTCATGAACCTGTGCTGGCTGTGACTAGTAACTGCCTTGTCTTCCAAGTGTTTTATCAATAATTCCCATATTAATCTCCATAGTTTTACCAGGCACTAAAGTGAGACTGCTGAGATGCTTTACTGCTCTGCACTGGCACGTAGGAAGAATCATCTGTAGGCATCTAGGGACCACAGATGACAAAAACGTGTGATTGCTAAGGAGAGGAAACAGATTGTGGGTTAAATGTGGGCTAGAAAAAGGAGGGTTCATGATAAGTGGGGTTCATGATGGGGTTCATGCTGGCTTCCGGGAGTTATGCTTTATTTTGTACCTTGAATTTACTTGGAAGAAAACACCAGGAACTAAAGACTGCTTTGCTTTAGGTGAGAAGGTTAAAATAGGTGTGTTCCTTATGTATTAATCAGGTGTACTCCTTTTATATCAACAACACACTGGCTTCTTCTGGGTCCAGCCTGAAAGAAAGAAGAGTTTTCACCAGCGCTCTTTAATAACCAGGACAAAACACCAAACACGTCAGGGGACTGGTGGGGTGTCCATCCTTTGCATCTCCAGAGCAAGGCTGCCCATCTCTGCAGGAGATGCTTCCACCCAGCAGGACCTCTGCAGGCTCAGCACAGAGCCCACACTCAGCAGCCACACACACCAACGCTGGCAGAGATCTCCCAGTCACAGACCTGGCCCACTGCTGCACACGCTGGAAATCCAGGGGAGGTTTGGTGAGAAGGGCATTGTTTGGGTTGGTTTTTCTTTTGAACCCTGTAATAACCCTGCTCACATCTCATTGTGCAGGCTCTTTAAAGAGCTGGTATTCCCCCTTCTGATAGCAGCTACATAGCAGTCACATTTTTCTTTAATCTCCACCAAATTATTGTTTCAACATACCACCCACACAGCCAGATGAAAAAGCACTGGTAAAAGGGTGTTGTTGTTTTGTTTTTTCCTTCTCAGAAGAAAACCAAGGCTTAGAAGAAAAGCTCAGAGTGTGTCTCTGTATGTACTAACTCCTCCTTTCCGTCTGGAATTTCCCATCAGTTATACCATAAACAAACTCCCTTCAAATATGCTAAAATAAAGTGAACTGAAATTCAGTAGCAGACATAGAATTAGGGACTGCTTGTAATCTGGTGGTTACCAAAGAAAGATCAAGAGCTGATAGAATCTGATTTTTCATTTTAGACTATTTAAATTTCTTATTCAATAAAGTAACAATTCACTTTATAAATTAGGTTGCATTTGAATACAGCTTTTCATTTGATTTTGTGATTGAGCTTGATAAGGTTTTTAACTACAAGAGGTTGCTCCTTCATTCCCAAATAATGGATAATACTTTGAAGAGCAAATACCAGCATGCTACTGCCATTTTTCAAAAGGATTTAGACATCATAACAGATTATTTATTGTTTTATTGTCCTTCCACTGATGCTTCTACTAAGACCCCCTCTAGCAGGAGACACAAGATGGTGTCCTAACAAAATGTTGTTGCTAGGTAAAGAGGCACAAATCTTAGATTACCATGAGAGGTTCATAATTTTTTTAAAACAAACCACTACACGGAAACCACAGTAACTGAGAGCACCAGAAGATGTCCCTTTTATAAATAATACATCAGCTTTCATTCTCTCCTCCTGTTTTTCTGCCTTTGGATTGCTAAGAAGCTTTTTAGGGAAAGAGGCCTAGTATCCACTGTGTCTATTTTATTAATTATTTTTTAAAGTAAAATTTCAAAAAAAAGGATTAGCTGACACATCCCTGGCTGTCCTTCCACCAGCCAGCAGACAGGAGCGGGGTGGATTAAGAGCAGACCTGCCAAGAAGGACTTGGGGGTGCTGAAAGCCAACCACGTCCTCAGCAGCAGGTCAAGGGAAGGGATTGCATCCCTCTGCTCCACTCTGGCAAGAGCCCACCTGCAGTGCTGCTGGACATCTGGCTTCAGGTGTCCCAACATCACAAGGATGTGGAACCGTTGGAGCAAGCCCAGAGGAGGCCATGAAGATGTTCAGGGTGCTGGAGCACCTCTGCTATGAGGACAGACTCAAGAAAGTTGGAGATGTTTGGCCTGGAGTAAGAAGGTTCCAGGGAGACCTTCCAGTGCCTAAGGGGGCTACAAGAGAGCTGGAGAGATACTTTTGACATGGGCATGGAGTGACAGGACAAGGGATAATGGATTCAAACTGACAGAGGGCAGGTTCAGATACTGAGAAGAAATTCCTCACTGTGAGGGTGCTGAGGCCCTGGCACAGGTTGTCCAGAGCTGCCCCATCCCTGGGAGTGTTCAAGGCCAGGTTGCATGGGGCTTGGAGTAACTTGCTTTCCTGGTCTTTAAACTCCTGAGCAGGGGACTGTCAGTGCAATGTCAGGTTCTTCCAGGGCACCCAAAACCTGGTGTAGGATACCAGTGGCTGCTCCTGCAGCTACCTGCAGACATTCATGTCCATCTCTCTGCAGAAGACATGAACTTGTTTATCGTTGCCCAGAGCCCTCACCGACTGCTAGGCATCTCGAAACCAAGCAGAGAAAAGACACTGCATTCTTTCTGGACCATCTTCTTTCTTCTTCTGTCCTCCTAGCACTTTCCTCCTGTTCCTGAAACTGCCAGGGTGTCACTCAAGCTGATCAGATGGGAAAGCTCCTCTGCAGAGGAATGGGAGGCATATTTTATGGGTGTGCTTGTATTTTTGTTTTCTTTGGTGCTTGGGAACATAACAAGACACCCTTTATTTTCACCCATGTGTTTGCTGTGTATTCCATAGGCTGCAGCTCCAGGATGCAGCTGGCCTGCAGCCTGCCTTTCTCCTGGCAGTGATCCTCTTTCCCTGGGACCTGAGCAGTGGTGTTGGCACAGCACACCAGCACACTCTCACTCAGTCAGGTCAGTGGGAGCACTGGCATTTGGTTCTGGAAAATTCTGGGATTTCCATGTCTCATTATAGTAGCTATCTATAGTTTGGGGTTTTTTAAATTTATTATAACAGTTGGGTCTCTTACAAAATCTTTTCACCCCTTCAGCTCAAAATACCTGTGAAGGAAGTCTTTAAAAAACCTAAAAAACTCAGATAGAGACGAGATTAATGAAAAGAGACCACAAGATGAGTCCACAACTGAGCTGTGTCTGTTTTCTTCCTGTTATCTGACAGGACACGCTACGAAGGCTGACAGAGAATTATAAAATATTTGCATTTCTTAAAATGTTGAAACCTACAGGTTTGGCTGTGCAGAGGTTTCATGCAAAAACATCCCACATCTGAGTAGCCTGGAGTGCACAGAGTGTTGTGGTGTCAAGGTCCACCTGCTTCCATTCTGCAAATTCACTCCAGAAAAGCTACCACAGGAATCACTCTCACACACCACAGATAGACAGACAGACAGACTTCCCATCCTCAGTGTCACATCTTAAAATGTGCCTGTGCTACCCCAGCACCAGGTGAAGCTTCACCATCTGTCTTTCCACAAATAATTCTATTTACAAAATGATTGAAGCTGCTAGTGTCAGGAGAAAAGATGATGGAAGGGATGTTTTTTAATGTCAAAGAATCTTTCCAATTTATATGGTTGCTTCACAAATGAATCTTCAAAAAGTACATTCCCAGCACCAAGGAGGGCATGAAAGTCGTGCTTGGAAAACAAAACTGTAAATTCATTGTTTAAGTGAAAGCAAACTGTTGAACACAGAACAAAATTCCAGGTGTCTATAGGAAGACCAATTTATAGGAAGATATCTTTATACTAAAAAAAATTGTGCCAGAGCTCAAAAGTCAGTGTTTTCAAGGGTGATTTCCAGTAGATTTTTCTGTAGTCTGTTCTGTCTTTATGATGGAGTAAGAGGATCTGAAAAACTGGTGGGAAAGGACAGGGAAAAGCTTGGATTTCTTTTTTCTCCTTGGGGTGTACACATACCTAGAAATCTCAAGGAAGACCATACTTCCTTTTTCAGACTGTATCAGTGAATTTATCTGAGAAAAAGTGGAGCAAATATCTCAAAATATGTGTCCCACTAAACCTTTCAGTTTAATTGAAGGCTGAACGTCATACCTTCATGAGGCATTTTCCTTTCCCCAAAACATTAAGTTCGTGAAGATGTGGTGCCTAGGGGCATGGTTTAGTGGTGGCCTTGACAGTGCTAGGCCAATGTTTGGACTGGATGATCCTAGAGATTTTTTCCAACCTAAATGGTTCTATCCTACGATTCCAGCACCCCTCAGGACTCAGAGGAGGTGCCTCAAAAAAGACATCAGAGGTAACCATCGAACTGCAGGAGATGGTTCTGTGGCCTGGCCACTGCAGAGTGGAATCATCACCCAGCTCACCACCCACATCCGAGCCTCAGTTTCCCCTCTGGTGGTCAGTGACACAAAGGCAGCGGACCAAACGAAGAAACACGTAATTGTAAAGTAGAGCCTGCCCAGCTCTGTGAGCTCTCCCACTGAGGGACAGTCAGTCTGGCACAAAAGGCTCACAGGAAGCCTGGCAAAGGCTCACAAAAATCAGTTGTGCGTGGAGGTTCTGCAGTGAGATCTGCAGGAGGTGTGCATCCCACTGCTTGCTGAGGCTCATGTCATGGGAGGGTTCACCCACAGGAAGTCTAATAGACCTCTGAAGTCTTCTTTTTTTGAGAAAATCTGAGCAACAGAACACAGGGCTCACAACTCCACCCTCTGTGACTTTTCCATCACACAGCTGAAGTTCAAGTCAGTGGCTCAGGGACTGGTTTGCTCTGCATAAGGTCTGGCATGCCCAGGGTGATTCCAGCTGTATTCATCAGGGCATTCTCAGTGCAGAAGAACCCCAAGAAGATGCAGGTTGCCCATTTTGATGAACAGAGGCATCCTTTTGAATCAAAGGGCTCACAAAATCCTGAGTATCCATGTGTGACTGCAGACCTCCACAACACACCATGCTCAGGAGAAAATCCAGGACATGAAGTCCTGTTCCCCATGAAACCTGCCAGCCTGTTTTGTTGTCCTCTTGCCTTTTCCTCCCCCCGCCCCTCCGTTCCCTTTCCTTTTCCTGTGTGCTTCATATGGCAGCCCCTGTACGTGTCAATCAGTAAATCAAACCATTTACAAAGCATTATTTTCTACGTTATCTCTGTTCTGCAAAACGTTTCCTGCTTTCCTGTCTGCGGCATTTCTCTAAGGTGCCCCTCAGCCCCAGCGCAGACGTGCCGGGGTCACCCACGGGCACCTGCCAGCTCTGTGACATCCTCCCCTTGCAGGGCACCAGCTTCCTAAAGCTACCCACTGCCGGGGGCTTGGTGCAGCTCTGCAAGGTGGACTGCTGGGATCTTTGCCATGGAGAGCCGGCAGTGAGGGTCCCTGACCACAGCAGGAGGAGCTGATGCAATGTAAACACCAAAGCCCTTTGAATGTCTGCTGCATCAGCTGCGTCCAGCCTGGCTGCAGAGCAAACTGATGGAGGCTAAGGGGAAAACAATGGCAGCAGAAAAACTATTTGGACTTACGGCAGAGTGTTTGAGTGGGATTTGGTTTATCTGGACCCCTCTGCCCAAGGCACTTCTGCGTATGGCAGGTCCTTGTCCTTCAGCCACTCTGCTCCCTCAGGATTCTGAATGGCAGGATGAATTTTATGACTTTGTTTCCATGGCTGATACAGTTTTTCTATTAACCTGAGATTTAATATCCAAAAATATGAGAGCCCTGCAGTAGCACAGAGCACTGGGTAGCCACATTACCTGTCTGCACAAGATGCAAAATCAGCTTGAACTTCTCTCTGAGTCTGTGAGGGTTAAACCAACTTCAGGTCTTGGCCCAGAACTGCTGTTGCTTTGAGTTTGTAAAAAATTGTAAACGAGTATTCTTTGAACCGCACCCTTTTCCTCCCCATGCACTAACAACTGTAACCTTTCTGCCCCTGTGGGTGTTAGACTTTCCTAGTATAACGACAGGTTTTCATAAGAAAAGAAAGCCAGATATATCTGTCACGCTGCACGTGCGGCGTGAGTGGCAGCGCCGAGCCTGCCGTGCAGTGCGGCAGGTAGCGATGGGTCTCTGCTAACCAATTATATCTATGTTTTCCATTGCCTTGTATTCCGACAGCTGGAGCTGAATGAAAGGACAAAGTGGATAGGCTGGGATGCTTGGGGACTCACATGTTCAGAGACTGAGTTCAAAGCATGGAGCCAAATTCCCTGAGCTGCAGCAGCGCTGTCTCAGCTTTGGCAGCGCCTCTGGCAGCAGGATGTCCCAAAGAAGCTGTTAGATATAACCCCACCTCATCCCAAGGACCCCAAGGCACTGAGCGGCACCTCTCCACTCTTACCACAAAGATGACAAAGCCGTTGCTGCCCCAGAGAAGTCAGTGGTGTCAAAGGTTTCTCAGAAGCTCTGTGTGACAGCCAGCTGCACTCTGCCAGCGAGCTCCTGACGGGGAACGTGTTAATCCCAGTGCGTGACAGGGTAGGACTGTCAAACATGATAGGGTTTTTCTCTTCAGAGTGAGAGACCTTTCTTTGATGAGGGCATGATCAGTCATATATTCAACTTAGAGGATTTCCACCCCTGAGGCACACAGTACATCGCTGCACCAGTGAAAAAGGAGAACAGCCAGATTTCTACACACCACTCACAAAAAAAGGCAAACTTAAAGCAGGAGGCCTTTCCAATACAGACATGAGATGCAAGCATTTATGCAGCTTGACTAAGCAGCAGGAATCTGTGTCATCTCACCCATCACATGTAGGAAAGCCACTTAATCAAAAATCTTAGCAATTGATAGCCCCACTTTTCATTTCCAGCAGAAGACTGGAAGGCTTCTGCATTCCCTGCAGACTGCACACTATGTATTGGGTGTGCAGGGTGTCCTGGTTTGAAACAAATTCAGAGGAAAATATCCTCTGATAGAAGGCGGATTCAAACCACAGGGCAGACAAAACCACTGCACAGAATCAGCCAAAAATCTGTGTGAGCTCTGTGCTGGGCTCAGCTCATTGGTTTTGCCACTCAGCTGGCCTGGTTGCCAGGGTGGCATGTGCACACACCTCATGTGTAAGGAGAAGACTCTGCAAGTAGAAAGTGGCTGGAAAGAAGCTGAGCTTCCATTTTAGAAGAGTTTAACATATTCTGGCTTGAGGGAGCCAACCTGTGGTTGATCCTGATATAGACTGAAAAAAAGCACTGTGGCTGGCTTTTGTCCCTGTCCCAGACCAAGAACATCATAGCCACTGTCACAGACAACCCAAGTTTGAGCCACAAGCTACTGAGATCCTTTGGTAGGCACAGTTGTGGATCATACCAGTGGCAGGGGTACTCATACAGTGCTTTGGCCACAGGAGCCCACAGCTGAATTCAGTCCTCAGAGCTCCTTAGCCCCTGGCCACTGCTATTCTAGAGAGACTCTTGGGCACTTTCCTGCCTTGCTTACGATTAAGAAAGTCCTTTTTGCCATCCTGTACGTGCTGCACTCCCTAGACAGGTCTGCAGCTCTGCCCCCATTCAGTGCACTGCCCAATAACAGGAGAAGAGACAGACATTTGGCTGTTTACTACCAAGACCTATATTTCAAGACACAGTTTTCATTTCCTCACTTCCCATGCTGCAAATTTAAAGCCATATTCTATCATTTTCCAAGAAAAATGAACCTCAGTTACCTACAAAGAAGATGCATGACTGTACAAAATTGTCTTCCTTTTACATTATATGACCATGACTGCATTCAGTTGCAGGTGGAGGAAGGAGAAGCAGACGATCTGACATCTCCATTTATAGGTTGTTGTTGGTCATGACTGGGGGAAGATAACATTAACATAGACCATTTTCATATGCAGTGGAACAGAGAAATATCCTGCCAGTTCTTCTCTTGATAATTTCTAAATGAAAGAAAAGGGGAGTGAAAAACTCAAGTCTAAAAGTCTTCCAAATTCATTGGGTGCCATAAGCCTTCCAAAGTTATTTCTGTTCACTGGTCAGTAGTGCACAAGCAATTTCTCTATCACAGTGCTGTGAAAATCCCATGAAAAAATTTTGTGTTGTGCAGAACTCAGTTAAAACAAGGCTGGACCCTTTCCTCTCTTATTATTTGGACAGTTACTGTACCCCAATAGTAAAATGATGAAGAGTGCATAGAAGACATCTCATATGCAGCTTAACTTGTTTAACATGCTACCTTAAAGGCAACTAGCTAAACAGCATCCAGAAATTAAATGGTAGAAAGGAATATTCTCAAATACTCAATCTAAACTCATTGAGGTGAAAAGAAACATTTCCATTCACTCCAACTGGATTTGGCCAGAGAGTTCCTGCACTCTGCTTTAAATGGTTCTTCATCTGATCTTTTTTTACTGCCTAGGTAAGACTTCAGAACAATACAGCTCAGACCAAAATTCGTTTTGTTGTACTGCTTGTATTATCTCTACTGAAAACAGAGTAAATTTATTTAAATGTTTGGTTTGGTTTTGCCACCCACAGAAGGTCTAGCTCTGTGTTCATCTCCAGCCATAGCAGATCTTGTCAAAAGTTCTTGAAAGCATCTTCCAACATGAAATCTTGGATCAGTCTTCATCTTGCAGGGAAATGGTTGTGGGTGATGTCAGTTGGGGCTGCATTACTGAGAGAAGCACGAAGAAGATAAATAGTAGTATTTTTCAAGTTCGACTGGAAGATCAAGGCCCAGAGATTTGTCATCTTTCATTTCTCTGTGGAGGACCATGCAATTTTCAAAGTTTCATCATAAAATCTAGCTGGAAAATGCAAATTTGTCTCTGACTATCCTAAACCCAGCCAACAGGGAGAGCATAATCAGGCAGGTATTTGTCTCCACAGCTGATTGCAGCCAAATGGGAACTGTGAACTGATACATCACAAATACCACAGAGGAGCCCACTGGTCTCTGTGAAAACTCCACTTCTTCAGGTCTGAGAGCACTCTGCTCTTTTCTATTCCACATAGCTCTGAATGAAGGATGGTCATCTACAAAGAGAAATCAGGTCTAGTCATCTCAAAAACATTATTCCTTCATTCTTTGTGTTTTCCTTTGGGTTTGATTTCTCCACTGAGAAGGACCAAGGTGAAATCATGAGTTTGAGGCAGTGCACAGACTGGTTCCAGCACTATGTCCAGTCAGGCTGAGTTGGTACAGACAGAAATTTTACCTATTTTCCTCTTCAGCCTCTTCCTTCCCAATTCCTTCTGGTTCCTGAGAATAAATTGCTCTTTACAGAAAGACTCATCCCCAGAAACCTTCTCCAGCAGAACAGAACCAAAGTAACTTTTTCACATCAGAATGAAAGTACATACCAAGCATTTCTTTAATTTTCAGAAGAAATGCTTCATTTTCAATACAGATACCAAAAGTAAATTCAGTTCTCTGCTTGCCTCAGGTTGCTACCCAGTTCCATCCTGTTCCACCTTAACCCTCAGCAGCCTGTAAGCACTGGCAGACCCTCATCGAGTCCTATAAGCACCTCACTGCAAGTGGAATTGGTAGAAGTTGATGGAGAAGTTGCCTGAAAACTTAAGAAATCTGGTTATAACTGACTTTGACTGAGTGACACACATCATCTGCAAAAACACATGGAACACATCTTACAAACAGGGTCTAGTCTGGCAACATAACATTGGGATTTCTTCCTCCTTCACATAAAGCCTGAACTAGGGCTCTTGTTAAAGATCATATGCTCCTTTTTATCAATGCTCTTTGCTATTAGGGAACTACTGCAACTGAATTCTTCTTCTGGAAGTTGCTCAGACCACCATCTAATCTTCTTTAGCATTCTCAGTCGTTTCTATCCCAACTGGCACCCGAATAGACTCTCCCTCCTATCACCACTCCCTTTGTTGGGCTCTAATGCTGTTTCCCATTTTTCAGTACCCAGCCAATTCACACCTACTCAGGTGAGCTCATGTGTCGCACACAGAGAAGGAGATACTGATGCCTTAGGTTTTAACTTTTATATTTTTCAAATCCTGTACTGCCCAGTGTAACTCTGACGTTTCCTGTAGCTCGTTAAGTGCTGTTCTCTTATGCTCACACAGACATAACAAAACCTCTCCAGCTCGCTCTCCAAGGACACCCAGACTGTCCTAGGCTCAGAAGTGTAAACCATCATCTTGGGGAGAGGGAAATTCCATCATTGGCTGGGTTCTGGTTGGTGAATTTATGCTGATATAAAAGTGTGAAGAACTCATGACCTCTCATCCATTTAGGGATCCACTGAGGCAGGACCCTCTGGAGCCCAGAGTGTACATCTGAAGGCCTTTCAAATAAATACATCCTTTATTCCTGTCTAGTCTCTATTTCTAGGAAGCCATTTAAGGCACCAGTTCCTCCACTGTAGCAATATGGAATAAGCATCTCCTGCAGGTGCCCTGCTCCTGAGGAGACACAGGGGCAGTTCATCGGTCCCTTGTCCCTCCAGGGCACATTTGCACAGTGATTGAGGGGCACACCTGGAGCAGGAGCCCAAACGAGGGTCGGGCAGTCAAAAAAAGCAACCTCCCACTCCTGTACAAGTGACAGAATTTGACAGCAAACGCTGTATTTTTTAAGGCTGCTTCGCCTCCTGGGTGCTCTGCTGACATTGAAAGCAACCTCTGCTTCCTGTGCTTACCCAAATAAAGGTGACATACTTGGGGAGTCGGATGAAGTTGTGCCAACAAAACTTTTCCTAGCTCACAGCACTTCAAGCTGCACGTGGTATCGTCAGCTACTTCCTTGCAGCTCTGCCAGAGCAGCCTCTGAGCACGGCACGAGCTGGAGCACTCCCTCATCTCCTCTGCGAAAACCAGGGGGAAAAAGGAAAAAAAGGAAAAAAAAAAAAAAAGGTAAGTGCTCCATCTCTGAGTCAAGGCATTGCTTCTATTTAGCAACATTTTCCTTTGTTCTGTTTAGGTCACTGTTTCTCTGTGCCAGGTGTTTGTGGTCAAGAACTGCAGTATGTGTTGATGCTTCACCATAGTCTTAATCTCCTTGTGATTGATAAAGTCGCTGGGTATTAATTAATTGCAGTTGATGCAGTCCTTCCTAGCTGTCTTCCTTACAAATTCCCTTTCCTATAAAAAACATATTTCTCTTAGAAATCAACTTTAGTTCCAGTCAGGGATCGATGATTATTAGGATTGAAGGACTTTGGCAGAATAGAGGTTGCTGTGAGGTTAGCTTTAGCTATTACTGCAGTGCATGAGGCATGAATACAGAATTTTAATAGAAATATGAATGCTGGGTTTCTTTTGAGGAGAATTCACATCCAGACTTTCCTCTCATCTTTACTCTGCTGCAAAAGCAAGGCAGGTATTTAATTGTCAAGTTTACCTGCTGGTCTATAGTGACTAATTGGATACACTACATTCCTTCTTTTTCTCCACCTTTTATTCATCAGCACTGCTCATCTCTGGCACCCAGGAATGTGGAGACTAACTGTAGTTAGAATTAACTTTTTTTTTTGGTCAAATATTTTCAGAGTTGACTACTTTGCCAACGACCAAAGAGCATCTGGGTTTATTTTAAACCTGTCCTTCTCATAATCCTATTTAGATCTGCTCCTGCCTCTAAACCGCTCTTTAACTTCCAGTAACTTCATTGTGGGGAAGAGAGGTATNCCCCCCACTTAATCTGCTCCTTAGTACGTAATGGGCAAAACTGATTTTCTTCTGAGATGTTTTCCAAAGTTCTGTACACAGGACACTATATTTAAAGAAGTCTTAGAGTTTGAATTGGGCACCCCCTCTGTTCAGATTTCTGCCTGTAAGCGCAAACAGCTCTTTCAGGTTCAGCATTTCCCAACCCTCTTGGGGAGACCTTGATCTTACAGCCTCACCATGATCACACAAGTAGCACTGCTGTCAAGTGTCAGGACACTTTGGGAAATATCTACTAACTGGGATTTTTACATTAATAACTTCCAGGGTAGACCCTAAGTGTCCCAAAAACAATGAGATGCTCATTGTGGTAGATGTATAAAGAGCCAGAAGAGATCAGAGATGAGGTTTCAGATAAAACACCACAGATTTAGCAGAAGTGAGTGGGCTTACAGAGATGTCAGAGATGTGTGTACATGCAAAGAGGAATCTTTGAGCATCACAGTTTTTGTTGGTATCACTAAAGCCCTAAGGGGAAAGCCCTGCTGCTAGCACGGGAGTAGGCAGCTACAGGAGGTGACCCAGATGTCAAAAAGGAAAAAGGAAGTTCTCAATGAGTTGAGAGCAAATCGTAGGACAGAAAGGAACAAAGAAATTGTGATTCATAGTAAATGGAGAAGGAGGAAATATTTGTGTCTAAGTTCAGAGCACTGTTAAATATCATTTGTAGGCATTCTGTTAAAAATAGGGCTGTTTCAAGAAAAGACTACACTGTGATTTTCACAAGGCTTTACAAATCCTGCTTGCTGAGAGAAATTCACTTTAGACAAAAGTAAAACTGTTTTGAGATGAAACTAGCTAGACTTGTAAGTAACAGCCATTGTCAGTGAGCCCAAGTCTGACAGGTCATGAAATTATTTCGGGCAATTCTGCTCTGTTTTTCCCCAGCAACACCTTTAGTACTGATGAAACCACCACAGCAGTGCAGGTCACAGCAGTTTCTGTACAGATCCACAAGGGCAGTGCCAAGATCCCCATCAGGAAGAGTCCATCTGCTGTCACAAGGTCAAAACTCAACACTATCTTTGCATTTTCCTACTCCTGGCAAAGATAAACCATCCCATTAGTGCTCACTCTTTGCAGCACGGCTAACCCATACTCTGACCGGGGGATTTCAGAGGGATGAAAGAGACAAACACATTGTGGGATGCAGAAAGAGCCTGTGATCCCTGTGACTGTAATGACTGCAGTGAAGGTGTCAGTGCAGGAAGAGGGGAGGCTTGTGAATTTGGGAGTTTGATCAGATGTGTTTGGTTATGAATAAATATTCTCCGCATGTGTCACTGCCTGGTGGCACTGGACACTTGCCTCTGATCCAGCATCCTCTGACTTCCAGGAGCTTGAGCAACAGAAGAGGTATGATTTACCATTGGTGAATCTCCTGGGACAGCAGTGGTTTGAAAACCTCTGCCTTGGGACAGAGGGAGGAAAAGCAGCAGCAGGATGGTGAAAGGCAGGAATGAACCGTGGCAGCGCAGAGACCACATACAGGGAAAGACATATCCAGGTGCTGACAGGCTGCAGGAGGTGACCAGGTCAGTGATGAAGGACAGAGCCTGGGCAGGGCTCAGCACTGACAGGCCAACAGCACACAGGACCACACTGTGGTCAGACACAACCCTTGACCATTAATAAAAACAAACTAAGACATGGAAAACAAGCAGAGCCATTGGCTAGCCACAGCCAACTTTAAATAAGCAAAACCACTTACCACAAGGTAGGATAACTGAATGGTCACTAAAACTCACATCAACTCTGCTGCAACACTGCCCCGTTCTTGTGTGGCAGCACCAGAGGCTCCATAGGAGCACAGAGGGGCCAGCTAAGGGATGGCACAAGCCATAGGCCCAGCCATGCCACTCCCAGGCTGACCATCTCACCTGCTCTGGAGGTGATGAGATCCCACCTTCACAGGTCTGCAAACGATGCTCCTCTGAGCAGGAACAAGTCTTTCCCTTGGCCACAGGGTGGCTGTGGTTGTCCTCTGCTTGCTCAGGATTTGGAGACCTTTCTTAATGCCTTGCATTGGTTCAGCTATCACACATGGCCATGAGCTGGTGTTCACTGAAGGGTGAGATGCATGAACTCAGTCCAGAAATCTCCAGCAACTCCAGCTGAACAGCTGCCACCCCAGAGATGACTTTTAGTCACAAGTAGTTTGGGGTGGACATGGCCCTAGACTGGACCTTTCTGTGGCTCTTAGTGTGTTTATAACTGCAGGTGCCAAAGGTTTGGCAGGAGTCTCCTGTTTGAAGGCCTGGAGGCCAAGAATAAGGAGGAAGATATCCATAAGTAGCTGCTGAGAAGATCCCAAAATCTGAAGGTAAACAGAGCATCCCTTTTTAAGGGGTACACCCATGGGTTTGGACATAGGTCTTGGTGCTTCTTTGTTCAGCTGCTTGAAGTTAGATTTCCCTTAAACCTGGCAGTGAGACACATTCACCTCTAACAGTGCACCAGCAAAGCCAGACCTCCTCACCTTGTTTAAACAGCCTGTTCCCCAACCTCCCAGCCTGTTCTCCAACATCCCAGCCTGCTCTTTTGGGAATCCAATGCAGTATCCATCCACTTGTAAGCTCTTAGTACTAAATCTGCTGGCACTTGGCTGTGTTTCAGCATTCATAAGCACCCTAATGCAGGGGAGAGGAATGGGAATCACATCTCTCTTCCTCCTCTTCTAAACCTTTGTAGTTCCAGCATGAGCCAGTAGGAAAGTTTGGTCAGTTGGGTTTCCAAATGAGCCACCTGTTTAACAGAAGCCGAATACAATTAGCCCCCGATGTCAAGGCCACCAATCAAGCTGCAACAGCTTTAGGAAGTCACTGAGTGCCTGATGGTTTCAGGTGCGAAGAAGAGGGTGTGAAGCAGAGCCGCTCTCAGCTGCTAACTTTCACTGCTGCTGCTCCAACACCTACATTTTCCTCAGCCTTTTGACTTGACAAGCTTTATAGTTTAGCCTCAAATCTATGACAGCTTTTCTGGGCTTCCTGATGCCTCTCCTGGCCATGGAGCCATCCCTCTGGCTCTGGTATCTTTTCCACACAAGCTGGTAGGTACTAGGGACTAAATCTCCCCTGCAACAGCTGCACTCTGATGCTCTCAGGGACAACTGAGAAACTTTTCTAGGTCCAAAGTCCCAAATCACAGCCTTTGAATCATGAGACTGGAGAAAAAAGTCCCCCAGTACAGGTGGAATTTGGGGTCTATTTTTCACCTGTGAACTTCCCCTACCTACAATGTATGACATTTAAGTAGTTTTACCTATTTTTATATTTGCTGAATAATGTGGTCTTAAACCTAGTATCAGGATCTTTTATCAATGTATTTCTCTCCCACCCACCAGACATTCTTCTCTCCTGTGCAGTCCCTCTCCAAGTAGTCGTAACATGGCTCTAGGACACTCAGATTACGGAAGGATCACTTTCTTAAACCGGGGCCTTTGTCAAACCTGAATTATGACAGTTCCCCTTTGTAATACCACAGCTGCTCATTTTAGCAAACTAGCACATTCAAAACTACTGTGGGATTTCTAGATTATGGAAAGGGGGAAGTGGATGTGTGGATTAATGTAAAAACCTGCACATAGGTATTTAAAAATCTATGGTCATTGAGAGTTCACGTCTATGAACAGTGTTATCATGAGGTAAATGAAGTATCTTTCCCTCATCAGGGAAGATTGCTGAGCTCCTCCCCTCCTGAAAGGTAATTGATTAATAACTTCTGTCTTTTACCAAACATCATCTTTACTTTAATACCTGTAAAAGACTGCTTATATCTGCATGATATCTCATGTCTGCAGTATAGAATTAAATAGTAAGGCTGTATAACGAATCCCAAGGTCTTGCTGCTTTCAGCCTACATATGCCCCATAACTTGTTTTAACCAGCACTAGTCAAGAGAGGGGTTACCTGCTTCACCAGGGGAAGAATGGTATTTTAGGATAGAGTTGTGCTCTGGCTGAATTCCCAGGATAGCTTTAAAGCACTTTTTTTCTAAACAGTTTTGAAACTATATAGTGTCAAGATTATATACTCATATGTTATATTCAAATTTGAAATTATGTTGCTTCAAAATACATGGGTTTATGTTCAAATTTCAAATTGTACAGCTTCAAATCCCTCTGTGTTGCATGTGTCAGTAAAAATGATTGGTCTGATGGGTAGCCAACTAGACCCATGGCTGTTTCTCCTTTTTATGCTGAGATTTGCTTATAGGAGTGACTTCATCTGCTAATTTGTTTATTAATAATGAAAAAAAAAAAGCAGTTCACTGGCCCATTTACCCAGATTTGCTGGGAAAATGGGCCATGATCTATTTCTATTCAAAGACACCATAAACATTTTTCCTACTTTCAAGAACAGGAGAGCAAATAATCCACAGCAATTTCTCGCTTTCAAGTTAAGAGAGACAAAAGTTTATTAGCTGATAATTTACAGGAAGGTAGTAAAAGTTCTGCATAAGAAGAAGGTTCAGACGTTGGAAGTGACATTGCTGGTGACGAGCATTGTAGGCGGCATAAATGTCACCTCTGGGAACTGACGGGTTTTGATTTTAGATTTGAGTGTCCAGCTGACATCCTGCTGACACCCTTGTGTCAAATACTTCCAGCACCACATTCTACTATGGAAAGCAAACAAAATCCCTCAGGAGAAACTCGTATCCTCTTTCACTGAAAGCTGATTTATGCTTTAACACACGCAGGTTGTTTTCCTCTACAGATATTGGAGACAGGGAGAAAAGTGTGAAGGGAAAGTTTGTTTTCATTTTAACCAACACAGTGGTTATTTTAAATTGTTTCTAATACCCATATAAATGCCTCAAGACTTTGAGCTCTAACAATAATCCCTGGCAGAGATGGATGATCAGAAAAATATTAGAAAATTTTAAAAAAATAATTAATGTGCTTTGCTCATGTAATTGTACTCATGTTATGGATTTAATAGTGTCCGCTATTTTTCTTCTGTCTCTGTGTATCTCAGGTGAGTTAATCCAAAGACTTTCAACCAGTCTCTGTCCAACTATTGTGCTTTTTTTGACTTATCCTTCTCTTCCTTGTAGCCATATCTGTAATTTTCTTTTTTAATTTTTTCTAAAAGGGGTTATTTTTATCAATGCAACTTCTCCTTTGGAAATTTAAACAGTTTCACATGAACAGTTCATACACAAATTTAAAAAAAATAAGCAAAGTAAAGCCTTTTGCTTTCCTGCTTGTTTTCACTTCTCCTTTTTTTTACACTTCAGTGTTACTGAGAAGACTTTTCTGGAGGAAAGATTAATTCAACAGGCCCAAATGAGCAGCAGGAGGCACTGCATTTTAGGAGTAAGAAACATAATTATCTATTTGTCTACCAGTGTGGACACAACACAAGAACACTAGAAATGGAAGAGTGTAAATACAGAGCAGGCATGCAGCAAATTCTTAGCAGATAACCTCATCTTCCAGTGATTTGTGCTCAGGTGCTTCCTGAGCCATGTCTCTGTCCTGGAAGATAAGATGTTTTGCACATCCCGAAGGTGAGAAACATGCACATGATAACTGAGGTTTGTCTCATGCAGTGACTCCCACAGAGCAAGAAGCCTCAGAATGCTGACAAAAACACACTGAGCTGTGGATGCAAAACTCAGCCAGTTCATGCTGTAACACCTAGTTATGGTTGGCGAGACCTAGCGTATCAGCAGATGCCACAGAAAGGTGAAAACAGCTACTTTGGTGAGGCTTTGCTCAACTGAAGGATACAGGGCAACAAAGATAACTCATTGAAACAGTTTGTATCTCAAATGCATTCTTGGATATTGCTCATCGTTGTCATCATTGACAACATTTGACCCTTTATAAATGCTTGAAAATTGCTGGATGTGATCTATCTCTTGAGTTCTGCTGTTCAAACCAAAAGTGCTCATCACAAATATTAATAGAAAATGGTGTATAGTTTTTTCAGCTGTGTAATTATTAGTGTTTTTCATTTGAATTAAGATCTGATATACAGGTTAACCTCAACATGCCAGAGGAAGACAGAACTGGGAATCTTCTGGGCTGAGCCAAGCATCAAATGATTAAACTCTAAAGGTCTGAGAAGAAGATATAAATCTGCTTTCCATTCAAGAGGGGTGTACAAGCACAGAGAAGTTGACTTCAGTCACAGGGTGGATTGCGGTGTTACCTTCTTCCCCTTAAGGGTGTGTCAGCACAAGGGGCAATGTCACCAGGAGAAATTCCCTAAATTGTCTGAGTTGTGCTTTGTGATCTTCATTTTGAGGGGGAAACTCCTCTGCAGTCCTGGATAACTGAGTGAAGGCAAGTGAAGCTCCGAACTGGGGGTGGGTGCAGTGGTCAGTGGAAGACTCTTCCCTGGACAAGGCTGAGAGCCTGGAGAAGGTGAGGAGTGAAGCAAATGGTGGCCTCCTCTCCTCCTTCCTGATATGGGGCTGGGACTTAGAGCATTCCTACTGGGCAGGATACAAGCTCCCAAGCTGACAGGCCAAAGCAGCTTCAGGACAGTCTTTAAGCACTTGCTTTTTCTCTAGAGTGTAAATCCCCACCTGTGGCTGCAGTTTGTCAGCTGAGGCATTGCACTTGGCAGCTGATAGCCATTTAAGGGTGAAGGTCTCTTTGGCTCAGCCCCAGCCCAAGTGGCTTAGTCCATATGCCAAATGCCAAGGAAAAACACCAGCTCCAGGCAGGTATCTTAGAAAGCCACAGGCATCTCCTTCCTGAGGCTCCCTCTCGGGTGCTGAGCATGGGAAGGAGACTTGGAGCAAAAGTGGGAGGGGAGGAGGCAAGACAAATATTGGGGGCCATGAGTCAACAGAACTCTTCTACCACTTCCTGCCCTGCACCATCACTGACTGCTCTGGGGGACCACACAGAAAGAAGAATATTCAAACAAACACAGGATCAAGAGAAGTGTGCAAAGCCGGGAGGAGGGAGGACCCTCAACCTCTCCTGAAGGTGTTTTTATTGAGGTAGACAAGCTGATGAGTAAGTGAGGTGGTGTGTGACTTGTACCATGTCCTTGCCCTGTCTGTCACCATCTGCCTGACAATGAGCTGTACTCACCTGTTTTACCATAGGAGGGGAGGTCTCCAAGACCCTCTGTGGTGTGCAGGTGTACTGCAGCTCTCACATCAGTCAGGTCTGTCTGAGTCAAGGACAAGCTGTTGTATGTCAGTTTACAGATGAGGTCTGGGCAGAGAACCACTGCTGACCCTGAAATCAAGCACCCTTTTTATCCCCTCTACATACCAGTTTGGTAGGTAGCCCAGAAAAGACCCCTCCTCCTCCGCCAAAGCTGGCAGATGCTCAGAGGCAGGAAAAACTTGTCACCACCAGCCCTTATTGCAACCACTGTTTCTAGGTTAACACCAGCTCAACCACCCTCTGGGTTAAGAGCCTTTTCCTAATATCCAACCTAAACTTCCCCTGCCACCACTTCAGACCATTCCCTTGGGTCCTGTCACTGGTTTGAGTACTGTGCCATCTTCTCCACACAGCATTGAGGATTCTCTTCTCCAGTCATTCTTAAGATGGAACAATACTGATTCCAGCTTTTTTTTTTCAGATATGTCTGAGCTTCTCTACAACTTCATATTCATCTACCTTACTTTTTTAGGTCAATCCCCATGTGAGATTTTAGGTGCAGTTGATACACGGCATGAGGAATGATGAGGGTTTTAGCATTTACAATATGACTTTAGAATGAGAACTGACAGAAAGGAGATGAATAATTTTATGTCCAGGAACAAAACTTCAGATTCCCCTTGAAAGAGCTTCCACATAACCACCAGAATCTAGTCCAATTCTCAGAGGTGGAGGGATGTGACCCTCTCAGTTCCTGTCTGAGGAGGCACCTTTCAAACACCCCCCATCCCACTTGCTCCACTGCCATGTCCAGTTGGTACCTATGGGACCATAACCTTTACTGACACGTTTTAAGTGATGCAGCGCTAACTTTCCACTTTGTCTTCTCATTTTCAGGAAACACCAGCTGGAAAAAGAATAATGGGAGATCATCTAAAAAGTTGTAATTCCACTTGCCCAGGATTTCCCTACAAAGACGGCCAGATACTTCTGGTTGCTGTTTACAGCATTGTTTTTGTTATAGGCTTTCCAGCAAATTGCTTAACTGCTCTGCTTACGTTTGTACAAATCCAGAGGAAAAAAGTAGTTGCTATCTACATTTTCAGTTTATCATTGTGTGAGCTGATGTATTTAAGTACTTTGCCTTTCTGGATTATCTATGTGCAAAATGGGCACAAGTGGACCATGGATCACACTGTTTGCCAAATTATAGGATTCATCTTTTTCTGTAATATCTACATCAGCATTCTGCTTTTGTGCTGCATCTCTGTGGATCGTTACGTGGCACTGGTATATTCTCTGGAATCAAGGGGGAAAAGAGGAAAGAAAACAGCCATCATAATAGTCTGTTTTCTATATGCTGTGGTTGCAGTAATCCACTCTCCAGCATTTACCATGGACAATAAGAAAAATAGTACAAATGAGACAACCTGCTTTGAGACAGTGCCCCTTACCATACCATTGGCTTCCTTCAGCTTTGCTAGATTCCTTTGTGGATTTACCATACCCTTCACAATCCTTATTTTTACAAACTACAAAATTTTCCAAATTACAAAAAGAAGCAGCTTGACTTATCACCAGAAAGCCAAAGTGAAGTATTTGGCTATTGCCATTATTGTTATTTTCTTGTTCTGCTTTGCTCCATACCATGTTGTGCTCATAATAAGAGCCATATACTTTATGTTTCATCAGGACTTCCCATGTCCATTTGAAGAGAAGATATATCCAATTTTTACAGTGTTTCTGTGTTTATGCACTGCAAACGGTGTTGCCGATCCAATCATCTACGTGCTGGTCAGTGAAAATGTCAGAGAAGACTGTTATAGGAGCCTGAGAAGTCTGAGATCGAACTCATCCAAGCTAAAATCATCCATTAATCACAGTACTGACCGCAGAAAATTGGAAATGCCAAAAGAATCAGAGGAAGGGGACCAAAGAAAAGAAAACATAGAAATAACAGATTCATCCAATATTCAGAAGGCCTGTCCTAGTGGCAGAGACCAGGAAGGTGGCAGCTGCTGGTAGCTGCTGCAACAAATAAGAAGTTCCCAATGCCAGCTGCAGGACACAAGTCTTTACATGCTGACATCATCTTGCATGTCCTGCATGGGCCAGCAACTCCTTGAGGATGCTATGGGAGCAATAATTCACATTTCTGTTTGTCTCCTCCAATAAACTTTGCCCATCAGTATCATTGGGGAAAATACTGCTTTGCTAAGGATATGTGGAATAAACTAAGTAATTTACTTTGACTCAAACTGGGATCTTAAAAGCTTATTTTTTTTTACTAACTCTTTTCCTCATATGAAATAAAACCAGTTTTATCTTCTGAACAAAATTTTAAAAAAGCACTGCTGAGGAGAGCAATGAACTGTTCTTATGGCTGAAATTATTGCTTCTCGAGGAGGTACATGTTCAGGTTCTAATAGATGTGCTCTGCTGTGAACGCCCGTAGTTAACCAGTGGAAAATATTAAAAATGTGTAAGTCTTTCAATGAGAGCCTTGAATATTTTCCTCATACTTCAGTACGTGGCTTCAGCTACATCACACATTCCAGGAGAATTAGAGGGCAAAAGAATGGCCTGATAACACAGATCAACAGTATTGCTGCTGCAGTAGTCAAGATCCTGCACTGCCCTGAAATTCTTCAAATGTACAATTCTAATGCCTGATACCTTACAATTAGTAAATTTTACTTGTTTTGCAGTCAGATCTAGAATGCAGTGAAATATATAGAAAATGCATACATTTCCAAGTGGAGTCAGGCACTGCTTTTATGCCATCTCCAAACGTTTGCAGAACTCGTGTTTCATTTCTGACAAAGCTAACCCTTCCCTTTTGTTACTAATCCCACTTTTACTGTGTAGGAATCTGTAGAAGATGTGGGTAGGCTCATAGACGGTGTGGAAGGTTGGCAGTCTGGAGAGCACAGTTCTTCCTCCCCACAGCTGGGAACTCCCTCACACATGCTAAGGCAAATTTCATTGTTGCTGCTGCCACTTTTATTATGAATAACTTATTGATAGTAGTTCCTTGTGTCTTCAAACAAGAATTTAAAAAATGAGAATGATACAAATCTGGCAATGTTTATCTAAGCAACTTCTTCATATTTTTATAAGATTTAACAGACAGAGATCATTAATCAATTTGAGTACGAGTTTGTAGAGTGTTTCACAGAATCATTCCATTTCATCTGTGGTGTTGTATTAATGTGACATGTTGAAATTGTTATTGACATTTCTGTATTGAATTAATATTAACCAGTCTTAATATAAATACAATACTTTTTAATATCTTAAAATTTCCATAGATATTTCTGTATATTATGTTTTATTCTCATATATTCTTAAATTTTTGGAAAAAAACATTATGCCAAAATTATATATTCTCAATTTATTATGTATATTACATATTTCATTTTTTAATTATTTAATGATTCCTCTGATATTTATCTGTGAAATGGTTTTGTCCTCAAAAGTAGTCCACATAATACTAAATTGGAGGTTGCTTCTTGGAAAAACATGAAAATTCTGTTGTAGAGCTAATTAACAAGTTCTGGATTTCTATTTTTATATGCATCCAGGGATAAAATTCTCTAAGGTATCAAGGAGAGACCTTCAAAGTGCTGAATATCTGTAACTTTGCTGAATATCTGTAAGTTTCTGTTGCTAAAGAATTCCGCAGCAGCAGAAGATGGCTCATAGCAGGCCTTGCCAGCCCAAGCACTGGTGACTCATCTCTGAAGATGCACAGGCAAACTGCCTCAGCCTCAGGATTTTCATCGTCTGAATGCAAACTCTGATGAATAAAGAAACCAGAGGTACAGGCTTTCTGATTGAAATGGATGCAAGTTAGATATTGACCTCAATCAATTTAAACCTCTCTGATGTTTTTCCTCTGTTAAAAGGGAGTGTCAAGGGAGGGGATTGTCCTGCTCTGCTCTGTGCTGATTCAGCTTCACCTCAAGTCCTGTGTGCAGCTTTAGGAGCCACAATATAAGAAAGACATTAAGCTATTAGAGAACAACCAAAGAAGGACCATGAGGATGGTGAAGGCTCTGGAGGGGAGACCCACAGGGACTGCTTAGTGCCGTGAAGAAAGGTTCATCTGCTACATCAGATCTGAAGTTCTCAACCCCTCAACTCAGCCCAAGCTATAAGACAAGTTAGAGATTATAGAAACAAACCTAGGCCATGCCTGCCAGTTTGGTCTTTAGATGGCCAGGTCTCCACACATAAGGCTCAGAGCAGGTAAGCTGCTCACTAGTGTAAGGGGGTGGGATTAGAAAATTTCACTCTTTTATATTCAGCATTTACTCGGGTATAACTTCCATCATTTGACTTAAAGAAGAGTGGGCTACTGTATAAATAAAACATCTTATTTTTACATGTGTCTCAGACATTTATAATGTACCTGGGAGATAAATTCACTGCTGATTATTTTAAGTATGACTGTAAAACACGGAGTGAATAATTTCTGGCTATGAACTAGAGCAGGCCAAACTAGTTTTTGCAGACGATATATGTGACTTGTTTGCTTATTCATCAATTTTAAGTTATATCTGAAGACTGCAGTTTTGTTAAATAAATGTTTAGGGTAACTCACTTATAAAACTCTCTTCCTATTTTCATGTTCTGTATTAAATTTTGCTGCAAGAGGATTGCTACAATTTTGCTACAAAGCTGGCAAAACCCCATAGGAATGAACTCAGACTCTATGAGTGACAAGTTTCTCCTGCAGTTGGTGACACTGTAGCTGGCCTCAGTCCCTGCTTCATGTACAACCTAACGTCAAATTTCTGTGGGGTAGTGAGTGATGAAATCTAACTCAGAACAAGGCTTTCAAAAACATCCACAACTTAATGGCTTGTCTTAGTAGGGATATTGTCATTCTACTGCTCCCACAGTGGGACAGGTCATTTAGGAAACTTCCTCTGTACAGTGAAACGATGCCAAAGTTCCCTGACAGTTTGGAATGCCCATCTTATTTTCAAACAAGCACGAACTAACAGTAGCAAATGGGGGGGAGGGAGGTGCATCAGAGAGATGCAATAATTTTTCAACCTCTTTGGAAGGGAGGGAAGTATACAGGTGCCAGCATCCCCAGAGTTGGATCTCCCAGTAGGTCTTCTGGAACTGGTGTCTAGAGGATGTGATACCTAACCAGTCCTCTCCATCTCTTCCAGTGCCTGCTGGGGTGGTTTGCACGGCACTGTGCTCCCCCTTTCCCTGCAAAATGAACCTTTGCACAGGAGAGGGCGCTTCTGTCTGCAGCAGAGATGCAGCATGGCCTCATGATTCAAAGTGACAAGGATGTGAAGCACAGTAAGAGAAATCTGTTATCCCAAACTGGACTAATACCCTGTTAATAGATGTTAGCAGCTGCCATATGAGCTTTTGGTAAGAAAGGGTAGGGCTCTGAACTTTTTATGTCTCATCTCTAATTCAGCTCACTGATAACTTCTAGAACTTAACTCTTACTCCATCCTGTATGAAACGCTCAGAGGTAAGGAAGCAAAAAACAGCTTTTCAGACAGAGAGGAAGTCTGCTGAGGAGAGATGATATGACATGTAAAAATTTTACAAAACATCACATGAATATTGTCTACAAAAGCAGCCTCCAAACACACCATGAAATGATCCATCCTGTTTAGTAGGCCCAGTCATTGACAGTGCCTGTAGTTGTCAGCCCATGATCACAGAGCATCCTCTCTATGTTCAAAGGTCTGTCTTGAAATATTTTCTCGAGAGCGATGAAGAATCAGAGAAGAGAGATACCGTGGGAAAAGGGTGCTGTATGATATATAAAGTCCTGAAAAGCCTCGTAAATCTTGAGTTGCAGATGTTCTGAACAAATACGCAAATATCCATGTTCAGAAAGCTACTTAGAAATGCAGCAGCCTGTATCACAGTTCCCCATCTGTAAAATGTGACATTTCTTCCCTTGAGCATTGTCTGGCTCCTCGGTTTAAAATACAAGCCCTTGCAGGAGATACTAGAAAGCTTGAGCAGGTGTGTCTATGCATATTCAGAGCTTATTGCAATGGAGTAGTGAATAGTGTGGAGGCAGATATGAGGTATTAAAGCACAAATTCTAATTAGTCAGCACTTTCAGGGTCACATTCAAAGTACTTTTTTGCTTCTATTTCTGCTGAGGGAACAGAAAAATAAATATGCAGACTTTCATTTTAACTTTGAGTGTTCTTCTGGTAACATGGGCATTAGACCCTTGGGGGTTTTGCTGGGATTTTCCACACCGTGATATTTTGATGTTTGGAGTTGTCTTGTTGTTTTCAAAAGATAAGAGTGATACTGATCTGCAGAGTTAATTTCCAGACTGGAAGCACTCAGGGCAAACACTCACAAGGCTCACAGTACTATGCTCCTGGGTACAGGAGTGAAGGTATCAGTAACACTATTGTGCTGCTGTACACAGGAGGCCACCCACAATAATCTCGAAAATCCCTGGTTCTTGGAGATCTATCCATGTGGACTCTGCCTCTCAAGCTCTTCCTGTCACTACTTTCATGGGTTGGGAAGCACCTCCTTAGCATCAGTTTTCTGGGATGAGTCTCTGACAGCAGGAGCCTGACACACTTGAGACAACAGCACTCTTACTTACGTATTTGATTAATTGGGGACAGGGGAGTGTTGCCTTTTTAAAATATAGTCAAGAAGACGAAGTTCACAATACCCACTACAGTTAGTTTTTATTCTTGTATGTTTGACATTTATAGGTGATGAGGCAATGTGTTTAATACAGGACATTTGATAAGGTATTATAAAAAAAATCCTATAATTTTCCATTGAGCTGCATGTATGGTTTCTAACTGCCTCCAATTCTTTTCTTCAAATCGTTCCTAAAATAAGGCACTCAGTGGAATGGTGCACCTCACTGCATTGCTGGTAGGTACAGCTGTGTCCCAAAAGGGACAAATGCAGAAGTCTCAAACTAAACTCAGGACTGGATGGAGTGATATGAAAAAGGGAAGAAAAGTGTACATTAAACAACAAGGGAACTCAGGAGTATCACTAACTTCTTGCTGTCTTGACTTGTGGGAATCGCCCACCAACAAAAGTCAGGAGAGTCTAGACAGGCCAAGAACAAATCCGAAGTTTCATCAGAAACAAGAATAGGACAAATGGTGATCTTCCTCTGGTACACAGTGCTGTGAAGCAGATACAGGCAGACTGTAGTGTCAGAAAGGTTTGATGGGAAGCTAAAGGTCAGAGGGCCATTTCAGTTTAAAAAAAAAAAGCAAAATTCAAAGGCATATGTGATTTTATAACTCAGTGTTGTGGTGTTCCAGCTCAGGGCAAGCTGGGGATGCACTGGAGAAATTAGAAAGCAAGCACTGTTAGAAAGCCTTCAATCTGTCTTCAAGTTCTGTACCTTAGCGCTAAGTCGTTTCCTTGTACCCCGGTCCCTATAGTCACCCCTTTCCCTGAGTTCTGTTCCCCCCCTTGGTTAGCCACATCCCTTTCCTGCCTCTTAGGCGGGGATTCCTCTCCCCTCTCCACCCATGTCCCCACCCCATGGGCGGAGAGACTCTGTCAATCCCCCAAGGCACACCTTCCCCTCCAGAAAATTCTCCTTTGTTAGGTGTGCCATTGGTTGTTGTTCCTTAGTCCCTCCCGTGCTGTTCCCCAACTGGTTGCTGTTTTGTCAGTCATCCCCGGATCCACCCCTGTACCCTGTGTTCAGTGGTTCTCATGTTCTCCACCCCCCCTCACTATAAAATCCCCTGCACGGCTTTGTTCTTGGTCTTTTCTCTTCGGACGTGGTGCTTATGGTAAAACGTGCTAGTATCCAGAGGAGAGACCTCTTCCTCTTTCTTTGCCTCCACAGGCGCAGCTACCACCAGGGAGCAGCCTGCCAGCAGTGAGGAAGCTGCAGAGTTTGCCGACCTGTGACAAGCCTACTAAGGCTCTCTGGGACGCTACAGGGAGACACAGCAACCCTCGGGCAGTCCCCACCAGCGTCAGCTCAGCACAGGGCTTTCCCTAATGAGGCTGAGTGGACTCTTACTGCTTTGTTAAAGGATGAGTAGTTCCCTTTTCTGACCAGAAATATTCCCCTCTCATGAGAGAAGCTGGAAATTACATTAAATATCTCTTTTTGTCTTCCTAGTATTCAGTTTCAGATACTAGAACAAGTTCTTAGTCAAATTGCAAGATAAGAAATAACACTGTACAAGCAAAAATGCCAGAAAATAATCTTCCTTTTT
>VZRF01004710.1:133093-159606 GCA_013396875.1 Vireo altiloquus | reverse complement strand
TTTTTTTTTTTTAAACCTCTGGAGATACTGAAACCCATAAATCAAGGTGAGATCAAACCAAAGCCACGAAAACAGCCATCCTGCTCCTCCCTGAAGGCTGTGGAAAACTAAATGTGAATCTGAACTTTCTTCACTGGATGATAACTTGAGGTCATAATGACTTCAACCCCCCAGAATTTGGGGAATTTGGGGAGTTTTTCATTTAGAAATGTATCTTGGGCATAATCTTCCATGAGGTAGTGCAATATTAATGTATAACCCTGACTTGTCCATCCTTCCGTGTCATATCTTGCTGAATAGCATGAAGAAAAGCTTTTATGAAAGCAACATATCATTGAAATATTCAACACATCAGTGAAATATGAATTGTGAGTCTACTGCCTCTATTCTGAACCACGCAGAAGTTTCATTTCAGAAATAACACTGAGGTTAATTCCCCCTTTCTGTATTTCCAGCTTTTGATCAGGATAAATTTCTTTGTGTTTTACAGTGTAATTCAAGTTCTGACCGCTTTTAAGTCACAGGATGATGTTTTTCCAGGAGTTTAATGTAGTCACAAGAGGGCACCAGACTCTGCCCTATTTCTCCTGCTGGGTTTGGTGGACTTCACAATGGAAGAAAAAAACATTAGTACCTCTTATATTCCTAAAGTTCACATCCTGTAAACATGACTTTGTAAGACTTTGTGCTGCTGTTAGGTAGAACAGTCTGTACAGAGGAGTGTTTGTGTGTCTGTGTGCTCATCCTCACCATACAAATAGCTGTTGAGCCAGACACAAGATCAGGCTATTATATTTATCCAAATACGGCAGAAACTCACAACCTTTTTCAGAGGATGGCTACCAACAGGCTGAAAAACAAGGAAAAAAAAAAAAACAAAACAACAACAACAACAGCAACAACAAAAAACCAAAAAAACGAACAAAAAAAAAATAAACCCCAACCCAGAACTGAAAACAAACAGGGGAATTGCGGGGAGAAAGTGACAACTCCCTTGCATTAAAATAAAAAAATGGAGGATGATGGAACTTGCCAGGATCTGTCCATGATTCCCTGCAGTGGATGTAAGTGGCAGGAGGCAGGCAGACCATCTAAGGCATTCAACTGAGCCCCATGCAGTATCTAAACACCCAGCAAATTCTAAACAACTTTTTGATGAGCCCCACTTTCCTCTCTGCCTTGGCAAACCACTCTCCACATCATCCTGCACCACTGCTCATGGCAGCTCCAGCGACTTCATCCCAAGTCTGTTGGCATTCGGTGCTATTTGTAAGTAACGCCAAATAAAGATTTATTATTCCATTAATATTAATTGGAATTCTTGCTGGGAAACCACTGGCTACTGGCAGACCACCAGGAGACAGGAGTTAACATTCTGTTATTGCTACAAAAGTCAAAGCTGTCATTTCCATCAAGGTGTAGAACTGGAGCAGAGAACAAGATCAGCTCACAGTCTGTTAACTGTGTTCATAGTCACACTTCTAATTGGGTTAACCCTTTAAACAGACAAGGCACACAGGTGTTAGCAATCATTCTCTTAGAAAAAAAATCACATTTTTAATATGCCTTTTCATGCTTTAGTTTACCTACTTCTTATCCTCACTTTTTGATACTCTTTTTAAACTATACTTGTTTTGGTCCTACTATAATTTATATTTTTATTTATATTTTTATAGACTATGTAATTCTGCTAAGACACCAGCAAATCAACATCAGCAATAATTGGTGACTACAGTACATTTTCCTTTTAATCTATTGGTTCCAAACAAAATTTGGAAACAATCCGAACACTCCAATAAGCCATCACAGACTTCTACTCCAAGGCTCACGGAAGGGGCATTTTAATTTGCAGATAAAGCATTTGTTACTATAACCAGCATATTTCTCTTACTGATGCTTAATTTTATTCTCCTTGTTATTTATGATGGATCCCCCAGAGATCACATTTCTGGTTTGGAAAATGTAAAACTACTAATGCTGTCAACAGCTTGTTACTGAAGTCTCAACCACCAGAATTATTATTACATATGAAATCCAGTGTTCTTATTTTTCTCTTTTTCCCCTTAGATTTCATGGTCCAAATGCTTACCAACTAAAAGGCAAGCTTAAAAATAGATAACTGGACCACATATTCCTAAAAGTTCTGTTAGTTGTAACTGTGCTTTTGAATTATAACTCTTCAGTCTGCCATGACTGCAGAAATTAGTTTCCCACTGGTATTGTAATTTTCAAGGATACGGCTTCTAGGAACAGCATGGTGGCTTCTGAAAGGCTGGTTTCAAGACCAAAACACTGTAATATCAGAAGATGCAGAACAGCAAAGGTGCAAGCTCAAATCTGGACTAAAAGATTTGAAAGCCACACTCTAATGTATGTTCAAGAATATATGAAAAAGGAATTATTCATTGACTTATTCAGCTTTCAACCACTTCAGGCTATTTTGTTCTTACAGTATCTGCTGTTTCAAAGGAAGGTAGAGCTGATGGGGGAGAAAAGATCTTCACATGACCAGCACAAACACATTCATCAGAAACAGACTAGCTCCCAAGATGAAAATTTTGTACTTAGCTGGCTGCAAAGAAAGGAATACCTTGTGTACTGACAGGCTGCACATGGTTTTTCAGCCTGTGGGTGCTATTTAATAGTAGATGCTTAGTTGCTATAGCAACTGTCATAGCCTATGGTATTTATGCTTAGAAACAGAACACATATTTTAAGCAGCACCAGATAACATGGCTCTCAGTGTCCAAAATGTACATTTTAAAAATCCCTATTAAGAAGTCGGTGTATTTCTTCTAGTTATTAAAAATCCTTTCTAAGGCAGCACTTTAGCAACAACAAAACAATCTTGTCCCTCACAAACATAAACCAGAACTATCACGATGAGCTACCTTAAAATAAAACCCCAAACAATATTCAGCACTTTAAATCCATCTTCTCTGACTGCTGGTGCATCATTTGTAGACTTTTGCTGTTTGGTCCAGTGCATGGTGCTTTGTCACTAGAGGTTCCTATTGTCATTAACTTAGTATTATCTGGCCTTTGTTCCTCCCTGCTGATGTCCACTACGACACATTTCTCACCTGCCATGGAGAACACCTTTAATCAATTGGCTGGCAACTGTAAATCTTGCCTGAAAACACTTTTTTTACTTTTATTTTGTCACATCCTGCTGGTTGAAGAGCATAAACAAATACTGGAAGGAGAGCATTCTTTCTTTCAGCACCTTTACACTGTTGGAGGAAAATGCTGGTCACTGACTTCAACAGCTACCTGCCTGTGAGGGGTTCTTAACTCCAACAAAACCACTTTAGCCAGGCATGCTAAGAAAGTTAGGGGACTAGTGCAAGCCTAACTGCTTCCTTGTGTCCTGTTTCCACTCTATTTCCTGCAATCAAAATATACTAATATTGCTTCGTAGCATTTATTATTGGTTCCATAGAGCTACCAGCCGGCTAGGGTAAAAACAGCAGTGCTGCTTTTAGCTCAGAGTATCTTAGTCAGTACAAGTTCTTACAAAGAACTCATTTCTTGGCTCATGTCACTCCTAATCGATAGATCAGACACCCACAGCCATAAAACCTAAGGCCTGAGGCTGTTGGCCTGAGGCAGAGAGATTTCTGCCTAAGAACGGAATGCTTTGCCATTGTTGTGCTGACACCACACCCCCCTCCCATCACCTGCCTACTACCACTGTTCAGTTTTTCAAACCCCCAGCTGAGCCAACACTGCCATATTCAGACATGTGTTAGCCGGTTCGTGGATTAGCTGGGGTGATGAGTGGTTTGACTGCGCTATTCTCATTTTGTAAGCCACTAACATTTGATGCCGTCATCATTATCATCCAACATCAAGCTACAGTTAGCCTGCAAATATTCGCTCACTTACTACAAATTTTTTGGTTTGTTTTACAGGCACCAGTTGTCCACTGTTCTTTGTCTAACCCCTCCTACAGGTAGGAGCAACATCCAGGCGCAGAGCAGTGAAGGAGAAGCTTATCCTCTCTGAAGGCTGAGCAGAACTTCCAGACACCTTTGATAATCCACACATTAACACATTGCAACAGTACAAAAACACTTTCTCTGACATTCAGTGGACTGTGACTGCAGACTGCACACAGTGAAGTTGTATCCTGGACCTGGTTTATGGAGCCCAGCTGAGCTGCTACTACAGCTTATTTCTTAAGGAACAGCCACATTTAATTACTGCTTAGCTGTTTTTCCATCTGCCTCTGGATTTTTTAGGGGAGCTCTGCTGCAGGAATGTGCTTGTCTGCAGAAGCACTCAGGACTGATTCATAATGCTGCCTATCTCAGAGGCAATCAAAATTTGCCAGGTTGGGCTTAAAGGAAACTATGTATATTAGGAGTGGGCCTCCTGCCCTACTCTACAGCCAAATTAAAAAGACAAACATATCTTAAATGCTTTAATCTAACAGTAATTATGAGAGAAACAATACAGACTCAGAACAAGTCGACGTTGTCTTTAGCAGGCAGAGGCAAGCAAGCTCTGTCCCCATTCTGAACCAGTGGGATCACAGCCAAAAACTGTTCCAAACCACAGGCAGTTGTGCTGGTAATGCACAGAGCTTGAGCTAACACACCTTGTCTCTCAAAAAGAGTCGCTAGCCAGTGCACAGCACTGCACTGGCGACAGCTCACAGCTTCCAGTTCAGGGCTGAGTCATGTCTGGTTTTGTTGAGTTTGGGGGTTTTTTTGTCTTTTTTAAAAGGGTAGTTTCAGCCCTGCTCCTGGACACTGAGTTTCTGTTGATTTCTGCGGCTTTATAAACATTATCCAGCTCTAAACAGCCTTCCCGTCACAGTCAACGTGTGAAAGTCTGGCCAGCCCAGCAGGGGCTGAGCAGCTTCGAGAAAGGAGCAGCAAAGCTCCCGAGGCATCAAGCACAGCCCAGCACAGACTTGCTCCAGAAGGGGGAAGGAAGGGGGCTGGGCGGGAGGGGGCAGTGGCTGCTTTCCAACGCCCATGGCACGCAGGTCACACCACCCGGTACCAGCCACCGCCGGAGGAAGAGGCAGGCAGGGCTCCCGGCAGAGCAGGCGGGCTGCGGGATGGGAGAGCCGGAGCTGGCTGCCGGCACAGCTCCCGCAGCTCGGGGAGGCGACACGGCTGGAGCACACGCAGCTCTCCGGGATTGAAGCCAGGCCCGTCCTTCCACCGAGCACAAGGCAACCGCTGCCCAGCCAAGGGAGGGGGCTCAGGGCAGCAGCTCCGCTCGACTCGGCCCTCCTGCTCTGAGGCTGGGGCTGCAGCTCGAATAACTCCCTCCATCCATGTGCTAAGGATGGACCTATACCTTGGACCTGCTTGGAAAGGTCGAGGCAATGCCTGCTCCTGTCCTTTTAAACCAGCCCTGTGCCTCCTATTTCAGACAAAGAGAGCATCTCATTCATATTTTATACAAGCTGCCAGTGCTTGTAAAACCCCTTCAGAACTTCCACGCGCCTTAGAGACCTTGCTGCGTGTCAGTGGTGACCCAGCTTCCCAGGAGAGACCTGCTGAGCTCATTTGCACCATTTTCCCTGTCACCCATGTTACTCATTTCCTCACTGCAGTGTCTTACTAGGTGTAATGCTTCCCAGTTTTCTAGAAGCTTTGGGTAGATGCTCTGATTAACCTTTTGATTTAAAGCTCTCCTGACGATCCCGGCCAGTAATTTCTTCACTCTTTTCCTTTTCTTTGCATGCAGTTACTTTCTTCATTTCAATTTCCCCTGTCAGAAATCTTTTTCCAGACGTCTTTTTCCAGCTTTCTAGTAAATACTTCAGGCTGTATTGTTTTGCAAAGGTCTGTCCAGATTTTTCTATTTTGACTTTTTGAGTTTTGTTTCTCACATATGTGAAATGAGAGTCGTTTTCTCCTGAAAATAATCAAATTATGGAGACATCACTAGTTTCTCACATTTTCAAAGAAGATGGAGAATCTTTCACAGTTTTTTTTCACTGGTTTAGTCAGAAACATAGACAATGTTCTTAAGCCATAAGACATCATCCAGTTTCACTGGAGAGGTTACTGGGGGAGAAACCACAAACAAAAACATCAAGATCCTCTCACTGTAGCTACACAGAAAAAAAAAGGATAAGGAGAGGTGTCGGTTTTCTTGTCTGCAGGGGTGTTGCACTAAGTAGTCGAGAGATGGAATTTTCTTCTCTCTCAGTTTTATTATTTAGATAAGCACGTCAGTCTCATTAAGTTGTGAAACTTCACTAACAATGGAGCATCCATTACAGAAAAAGTCCCCAGATACCTTTCTTTCACCACAAATATAACTTTCTGGGCTAATAGAACACTGACACATATATTGTTTTGACTTACTGACCTATCATCCTAACCTTATTCTACTGCAATGCAGTAATTCTTAGCTAATGTCTTAACTTACGTGTTTTTACATATTTTTACTAGCTTTTAACCTACTCTACAAAATCACACTTCTATTTCTATTTTTTAAACTCTTCACTATCTTACTCATTATGATTTCTTACTTACTTAAAACACCTTAAACCTTTAACTTACAAAACTACAAATCTATAACTCTTCAGTTATTGTCTGTATATACTTCTTTCATCAATCCAAGCTCCACCCAGGGTCTCAGGTTAAACTCAGTAGATTCTGTGGAGGTTTCTACTCTATGATTTCCTACAGAGAGAGGACTTACGTATCTTACTCTATATAGATTATGCTATTACTACAAAGAGCAATGCAAATGAAGTTCTTTGAGCTGTGATCCTCCAGGGAACAGCCCCCACACTGCCTGAAAAGGGCCTCCATGGAGGTTCTTGGAGGATTTGTTGTGGGAATACCTATTTGAATTCCTGCTGAGCTGGGGCTGTGGGGGGCGGGGGTGGAGGATGGTCTGGATGGGGGGATGTTACCAGCTGTGGGAGGCAGTGGCCTGCAGGAGCAGCCGAGGTGGCAGAGCCTAGATCTGCTCCAGGAAGATGCTGAGTGTCTGGAGTGATGGCTCCTGGAGTGACTGGAAGTCGTGACAAACCAGGCACTGCTTTAGGAAAGACTCTGACAGACGAGAATGAACTTTTCCCAGACATTTTTCACACTGATCATCTTTTGTTTCATGAGCAATTTGGAGATTACCAGGATTACATCTTGTCTGACTGCATGCTGGGGATTATATTAAGTTTACATATGGAATATTAGAAATTAATTGTCTAGGGTTAAGTTTAATTGTAACTTGCTGACAGTTTAGCATGAGTGGGTCCTACTCAAAGCTTGTTGTCAGGGAACTTTAAATGAACTGTTTGTTAGCATGGGCAGCTAAGCAGGGGAGTAAACAGAGAAAGACTGGGTATCTTGAGATAAGGCTTGAGATCCTGAAGGGCCCTAGGATGGATGATAAGAACAATTAATGGCCTGCCCACATGGACATAGAGAAAGAATTCCATGAAGTATTGGAAGACTCCAGACCATAAACCACCATTGCGTGCAGGAAGATCAGGTGCACAGACTGTGAGGATATAAAGGCCCAGGGATTTCTTTGTCTGATATCTCTCTACAGAGGCACCAGCTCAAGCTGAAATAAACCAACTCTGCTTCAGAATCTAAAGTCCTAACTCTTCCTTAACACTGCAAAAGTTCTGAGGTGACACAATTCACAGCTCAGTACCTGGACAAAGTCTTTGCACCATGTGGATGGTAGGAAGTCTGGTGTACAAATGTGTTTGAGGTTCTTATTGAGGTGGCTGGAATGGAAAACTCAGCTCTGAAAAGCAGCTTTGCAACTCAACCTTTCTTGTGTGAGTCACGGGACAGCAGGAACCCTTGAAGCTTAAGGGACACCAGATACCAATGCAGGAGCTGTGGGTTGTGTGTGATGAGTCAGGAGAGTTCGACCAGACAGCACAAGCTGTAGAGCATGTCAGGCTCTTCTACCAGTGCATCTGGAGGACTGGGACAGGGAGAAGGAGGAAGATGACTTGGATTACTTTGTGTGACATGTTGAGCCTTGACTGAGGTTGCATTCTGACATCTGAGAACATGGTGTGATTCTGGGCTTCTAGCTGATTGTGGTGAACACCACAGTTTCACCATGACACACTGAGAGCTGTAAATGCCTGTTATGAAGCATACACAGTCATCATCTGTCCTGGTCACTGTGTTCTAAAGGGCCTGTTCTGCAGTGTTGATTCAGTTGGACTCAAAGGCTATGGCCTGCCAGAAGATAATTGTGATTAAAAAAACCAAACAAACCAACAAGAGAAAGAAGCATCTTCATTTACTATACAGAAGCCAGAATAAGTATCTCCAGTTTGAAGTGAGCCCAACATGAAGTTGTGAAGGAGGTTTAAAATGTCCATTGTGGGAAAACCACCCTGGAGAATTGTGTGTTACAATGTGAAAACAGAGGCATAACAGTACAGACATCAGCCAAGCTATTAATGAAAAATTCAGATCATCTGTGTGATACCAAGGGTACTGGTGTGGAAATACATCCAGGTAGTGCATGCACTCTCTTGAAAAATAATGGCATGTGCTGCTGCAAGGAGGGAATACTTACAAACAACTTCTTAGATGAATATTATATTCCCAAGGTAACCATGGTTAAGAATGTGATCCATAATAATGAAGGGTATGGCATGGTTCTGGTTAGACCAACAATGCTTTCTGATGTAAAGGATGCTTCAGCAGCCAGAACAAAAGGGAACACACAGCCCACCCAGTCAGAGGATGACCAGCCTGTGTAGAGGCTTCAGGCATGAACAACTACCTGAATGCACAGCTTCATGAGAGAGCTGAGATTTCTGAGCAAACTGAAGGCAGCTATGAAATTGCAAATGAACTTTGGGCTACTTCCACAAAAGAGCCAGGTGAAGTGACAAGAAATGACTGAGCAAACTGGGAATTACAGAAGCTGATGACAACACCACAGCAATGTTTGTCTCTGCTGAGAGCAATTAGTTCAAATAGAATGGGAAAGGAAGTTTTGGTACCTTTCTTTTCTGACTGTGTTGACTCCTACTGGCATTGCAGTACCAGATTTGGACAAGATACTCTTTTCACTGCTGCTTTCCAAGGAAATGTTCCACCAGCCTTCCAAAATGTCACTAAAATGTGAGAAATATGTATTAACAGTATATATATTGCATGTGGAAACACTGCTTCCTTGCTGCAAGTGTGAGTAATATGGTAGAGAACCACCTAAATGCTTGCCATACAGTGACTTTTAAAAAAATACCCAAGTCAAGTAAAAGCCGAATGCTAATGCTGGTTGTAGTTGAGTTTCTTAAGTTATTCATCAGATCCCACGCCACATTTTGTGCTTTCATGTTATGCCTTTATGTCTCAAGTCAAATCCTTATTAAAAGACTGGGGCTAAATATATGTATATATAGGAAAAACAAAACAACAACAAAAAAATCAACAGCACCAAGACTGACAGAGTTCAAGAAGCATTTGGATAATGCTCTCAACACACGGTGTGATTCTTGGGCTTGTCCTGTGCAGGGCCAGGAGCTGAGAGCTCCATAATCCTTGTGGATCCCTTCAAACCCAGGACATTCAATGTCAGGCTGAATAGAGCACAACATCTCTCTTTGTGGCATTGTTCTTGCACAGCTTTATTTTGTGGTTTTTACCATGATGCCGTAAGACTGGTTCAAGAAACTGTAAACAAGGAGAAATACTGCGCTTTGCAACCTGTCTTGTCCCAAAAGCAGATCTTCCTTTGCGATGGAAATGCTATTTCCTCCTGCTTTATTGTACGACGCTACAGCTCTCCTGTTTCACAGCCTTTACTACAGAACCTCAGCCGCAAGGCTCGCCAATCCTCCAGCTCCTGCTGCCTATCCCACCCTTTCTCCATTTCCTTCCCCTCCCCGTCCCGCCGCGCCCCGGGGGCGGGAGGCAGCAGCTGCCGCCTCGGCGGCTCTCGGGCAGCCCGGGCCAGCCGCCCCTCCTTCCCTCGGGCTGCTCCGGAGCAGCCGGCACGTAGCTGCTCTGCCGGGAGAGCGACCGAGAGGCGCTGGGCCGGCCTAAGTGGTTGCAGATGTGCAGCTGCATTGGGCTGGGGTCACAGCAGCGAGCAAGGCTTGGGGAGGGAGCTTTGCTCAGCGGGGCGGCGGCATCTTTAGGACAGAATTAGGTCCGAAAAGACTTCTGAGATCGCTGAGTCCAACCTGTGACCTTGTGAAGCAGACCATGGCACTAAGTGCCACGTCCAGTCTTTCCTTCAACATCTCCAGGGACAGTGACTCTGCCACCTCCCTGGGCAGCCCATTCCAGTGCCTAATCACCTTTTCTGTGAAAAAATTCTTCCTAATGTCCAGCCTAACCCCGCTGCAGCGCAGCTTAAGGAAATGTTCTCTTGTCCTGTCACTTGTTACCTGGGAGAAAAGGCCAACCCTCACCTGGCTACACCCTCCTGTCAGGTAGTTGGAGAGGGATAAGGTCCCCCCTGAGCCTCCTCCAGGCTGAACACCCCCAGCTGCCTCAGCTGTCTCTCATAAACCCTTCCCCAGCTCTGTCGTCCTTCTCTGGACACACTCCAGCACCTCAACGCCCTTCCTGAATTGAGGGGCCCAGAACTGGACACAGCATGAGGTGCGGCCTCACCCGTGCCCAGTACAGGGGAACGATCAGTCCCTGCTCCCGTTGGCCACACTCTTCCTGACAGAGGCCAGGATGCCACTGGTCTTCTTGCCCACCTGGGCACTCACTGCTGACTCATGTTCAGACAGCGGCTCCCTGCGGGGTGTGAGACATCATCCCCGCCCCAAGCACGCGGGTTCCTGGCTCTGACTTCTAGACCCGGGGCTGAGCGGCCGGGCCCGAACAGGAAATGCCACAGGCATTGCTAATGGAGTCCTGAGGCCTCCTGTCACCCCCGCGGGGCGCAGCGCCGGGGCTCCCCAGCCGTGAGGGAAGTGGCGCCTGACGGCGGGGAGCGCCCAGGCCGGGACGGCCAAGACTCCCTTTCCCCTCCCCCGCCACGGCTCCCCGCGGGCTGTAGCGCGGCCAGGCCTGAACCTGTTTCCGCCGGAGCCCATGGCCGGGAGCCCAGACGCGCCGCGGGGCCTTGGCTGCGGTTTGAAATCGGGGCTGCCCCGCCTCGCCCCCGCCCCCGCCTCCCTCAGCCTCTCACGGCCGAGGGGAGGGGCCCGGCCGCCATGGCAACCCCTCCGCCTTCGGGGGCGGAGCCCGAGGGCGGGACAGGCGGGCGTTACGGCCAATCGCTGCAGCGAGCGGCGTCTGCACGGCTTGGCGGCAGCCAATAGAAGCTGCCGCCGCTCCCTGGTGGGCGTGGTCTCCGAGGACGCGGGTCCCTTTGTGGGGTTTGACAATAAGATGGCGGGCGGGGGGAGGCGGGGCCGCTTGGCCCCGCCTGTCCCTCCAGCCCGGAGCGAGCGTTGAGGCGGGAGCGGAGCGGGAATTCCTGTGCGGGCGAGCGCCGGCGACAGCAGCGGCAAGGCAGTGAGTACGGTGGGCTGGGTCGGGCTGGGCTGGGTCGGATCCGCGGGAAGCCGGTGTTGGCGGAACCTGTGGAGGGGACGGAGTCGATTCAAAATGGCGGCGGGAGCGCGGGGCGATGAGTAACCGCTGGGAGCCCTGAGGAAGCCGGGGAGGGCTGCACAAGGGCCCCGTTCCGCACTCCTCCTCCGCTCGGTCCCTTCCGCAGCCGCGCTCCCTCACCGTCCGCGCCTCCCTCGGGCACCCCGCTGCCCTCCCACCGCCGGGGAGCACCCCCTCGCTCCCCGCCCCGGTCCCGCCTCTCCCCCCGTCTCTGCGGGCTCCCCCCGCACTCAGCGTTCCCGACCCCGTCTGCGTTTCTACGAGTTCCTACCCCAGCTGCCCAGCCTGCCCTTCCCCGGGTGCTGGAACCCCTTCCCGAATCTCTCGAGTGCTGGAGAGCTGCCTGCCAGCTCCCTACGCCCCGGGGGTGGGCAGACCCTAGTGCTTTACAGGGGCCTTTGTTCCAGTCCGAATAGCGATATTTCTGGCCTTACCAGCCGTCTGCTATGTCCGCATCCCACCTTATACCTCTACACCACCATATGGGCACACGTGCATGTCTAAAAGAGGCGTAGCTCTCTTTCCGTCTTTTTCTCCACTATTACACAGAGCTTTGGTTTCTTCCCACGGTTCTTAGAAAAGCCAGTGTTGGAGTGGAGAGGATTAGAGTGGTGGAGGGGAGATACGGCCCCTTCTTGCCTTCCCGTGTTAACCATCATCACTGTACTTACGGCTGCACAAAAAGCAGTACTGTGCTTCACTGAACCTCCAGCACTGGCCTAGGTAGGTCTTGTCTGCTTTCTCCTAAACATAAGCACTGCCGAAATTCTGTTACCCCAACTGATGGGAAGCAGCTTTTTCCCTTAAGTGCTTAACTGTATCTTTGGCAGCGTATCACTGTATGAGTCTGAATTGAGTGTGAACCTGGAGTTCCCTAAGTTGATGCTTTAATAAGAATTGCACCAAATTTCAAGCACCTTACTTGTAAAGCGGACTGGGAATTTGTCTATCCTAAAACTTGTAATGAATAACATATCATTGTGCTATTACTAAAAAAGACCCCACCAAAATCCACAAAACTCATTTTTCCTAATGCATTTTGCTGCAGCTAGTTGTTGTCTCCTTAACAGCATTTTTTTTTGTATAGCTGTTTCAAAGAGCAGTTTAGTTGAACATGCAAAGTTTGGGCTCATGACACTGGGGTAGCAGTGGAAGAAAGGAGGTGATGTAGCTCATCAAGATACTGCCTCTTGGACAGAGAAAGATGCTGCTTGAAATGATCAAGGCATTTTGGACACCTTGAGTCTGAAGCAGCAGCAGTCTTGCTCTGATGTACCAAAAGGTTTTACACAATGGCTAATGCTTTTTTGGGTATGTTAATGTGTAAATCACTAGGAAAAGGTACTTAGATTTTAATTAATTTAGTTTCAAATTTAGCATTCTCTTGAGATGAGTGCTTTTTGGAGATAATGCAGAGAAGTCTGTGGGAGGTCATTTGTGTGCAAGGTTTTAATTGCATATGATAACAGCTGTGAAGTTAATATGCTTTTACTGAAAATTTGGTTTCTGAGGCATACGTATATGCCAGTTTATAGAACCCAAAGAAATGACTGTGATGGACATATTCTTCAAGTTTGTACTAACAGAGGTCTACGTGGTTTGGTTATTGCCCTAGGGAAGAACTTGGAATCACATGCAGCAGGTTTTACACATTATTATATTGCATGGGAAAACTTTCCTTCTGTAGTATGTAAATGGATTACAGACTGGACTCGTCTGCCAGCATCCCCTGTCATTTAGTTTGTGGATGTGATAATGGCTCTTTTACCAAGAACTCAGGGCAACAGTCATCTCCTGTATTGTCCACTATTTTGGGAAGCATAGCTCTTCCTCCAGAATTGTCAGATAGAGCAAGTAGCATCAGAAAAGATTCCAATTTGTTTTTGTCATGACTGCACCATCTTTACCTGTAGTTACTGGCGGGCAGGGGGTTGTTTGGTGGGTTTTGCTTGGTTTGGTTTTTTAAAATTGGGTATATGCCCTTGTCACTTACCCTCCAATAAAGTAGAAATTTTGGGATTCAAATAGTTACCAGACACAGGCTTTCAAAGAGATCACTTTTCATTTATAGAATGTTTTGAGAGTATACCTGGGGAGCAAAAACTTCGGAACTTTTATAATGTCATAAAGTGTTTGCCAGAAATAAAAAATAGTTTATTGTCTTGATATGGTGTCTTGACTGAAGTTGCAGTTCAGATCCCTTAAGACACTGTTTTTAAAGTTGCTGGGAGCTCAGTCCATAAAAGAAAATGAGACTACAAGTTGGTTGAAATACAGTTTCCATGATATAACATCATTTAGTTTAAATATCTGGGATCAAGTCAAAAGATTTTGGCTTCAGAATGTTAAAGATGGGGGTTTTTTTTCCATTGTGGTATTTTAACGAGTCTGGAGCTTCTTGAGGAAAAACATGGTTTTTGCACTCCCACCCCCAAGTCCTTTGTCAGCTGTCTTCTTCCCCCCACATTTGAAAGCAAGCGATCTTGAAAAATTGTTTATTACTGCACAAAACAGGAAAAAAGAACAGATGTCCATGTGCATCCTCTTTACTTCTTTCTTTTCTAGGTATGCACTTCAGTTGCAGACACGGAACTGTCTTGAAATGCACAGACATGTCTAGAAAAGTATCTGAATTGTTTCCATAGTTTATTATAAAAGTTTTTCTAGCCTGTTGGAACAGCATTCTTTCTAGTTTCAGTAGTTAAGGGAATTGTTGCATGTGATGGGAAGTTTTATTTGATAAATCAAATCTTATTATGCTTTAAATGTGTTTTAAAAACTCAGCCTTTATAGTTAAAGCAGTTTAATTACTGTCATTACTTTTGTTATTGTCATCTTGCAAAGTAAATCTTAGTCATAAAGTTTCTGTGCTGGTAAAGGAAAATTCTCTTATGTTTTGCTGTATTTCGGTTTTGTGTTTTATGCCAGCTTATTTTCTCTAGATGCTACAGAGATATACGTGGGTATGTACAACAAAGGTGAAAACTCTAGTATAGTAACAAAAGTAAGGAAGACTTGCTTTAATGACCTTTTGTTTGTGCACACTAATCTTTAATGCTCATATGAAAAATTTTTGTTTGCTCTTTAAATGGCAGTGGTGTAGTCATAAGGGAGCGGCTGGTCCAAAGGTCAGGGCAGTAGCCTAGGACTTGGAATTAAACTGGCATTTTCTTTCTGCTGCAGATTTTGGGAGTATTGTTGGCCAAACCACATTTGTGCTCTAGTTGTGCATTGGGTTTAGTATTCATGTTTGTGGGAATGATGCTGACATCATACAGGATAGAGATAGTGAAGCAAAACTATTTTGTTCTGCATCTCCTGTCCCTGCCTGACATCCTTCTTCCCTGTGCTTGGTAGGTGGTGCTCTCACTTTCACTGTATGGACTCTTGCTCAATAGCATGGGAGAAGAGGAAGGACTGCATCAAACACAATTCCTGGTACGTCACTTTTTGCTTCTTAAATGAAACCATAACCTGGTCCTTTGTGATGACAGAGAAGTGGCTTTATGATGTAAGATACTAATTGAAAGCAAGTTTTAGGAAAAAAAAAAAATCCAGTGAATGCTGTGAAGGGTTTACGTTTAAGAATCCATAAATGTTTTTCCTCTGCTTCTAGGTACCCAAGTGTGTGTGATATATTGAGGTTTTCAAGTTTTCTCCTGTGTTCTGTTCTGTTGGTGTGCCTTACAAGGCATTCGAATGTCAAATTATAGATGTTTGAAAACCAGGTTAACATTCAATTGAAGTTTTAATTACTCATCACAAGAATGTAAGTTGAAATAGAAGAAGCTTCCAACTCTGCACAGTGTTTCATGTTTGATGATGTAATCATACATAGTTTGTACACAGTCCCAAAAATGTTTCCAGAGGTTGTTTCAAATGGGGAGGAGGGTGTGTTCAGAAATTACTGTATATAGAAATGTAGGAAACATTAAATAGGACATCATCTGATAGGAAGTTTGCAGGACTGTCTAAAAATCTGGAAGAGGAACTATCAAGCAACAATGTGTGTTGTATTTATCAGGAGTAGTGCAAATATATTAGGTTTCAGGATAAAATTTTAGAAGAAATGTCCAAAGTATTTCATACATTGCTTATCTGTGGATAACTTTTAAGAAGTTATGAAAAATGACCACAAGACCAAGTTCATTCTATATTGTAGTCTCTGCACATTATGATTTCTAAAGAGTTTTGTACCATTAGTGGAAAGAAATCTTCTAAGAGTCAGCAAACCCCAAAGAAGGTTATTTCATGGATATATACAGCAATGTAAGAAGTGTTGTACAGAGTCAGACCAAGTGTTTATCTTGCTACTGTGCTATCCCCAGGTTTTCACAGTAGATAAGCATGTACTGTATTTTGAAAGGAACAGTGTTGTTGCCCTTTGATGGATTTTTGGTGTCTCTGAAAAAGCTGAGAGAGAATTCCTTGAAAATATATAGAATGTACTGTAGCAACCAGAAAAACAAGGCAGAGTTTAGGGCTTATCGAGAGAAATTTGAAATGATACAGAAAGACTCTTCAATAGTATTTTGGTTTCATCAGCTTTTAGCTGAAAACCTCATTTGTTTGGGTCACTACCTTGAAAAAAAACTCCCCAAATATTGGGCAGACAGGAATTCTAAGGACAGAAGACTTAGAAGGGAAATAAGGAAGAAGCATAAATGTAAAGATCAGGTATCAGCTTTCATTTGCAGCTTAATTTTTATAAGACTAAAAGAAGTGATATATATTGCATTTTTAAAAAGTTACTTTGTATTTCAAGGGACCAGCTGCAATATTTGCATGGGGCCCTGTTGTCAAAATCAGTGCAATTCAGAAGAAGAGCTGAGGCTGCTACTTAAGAGGCACCCCTTGGAAAATTCAGCAAGGGATTTTAGGTGTGAATACTGAGAAGTGTGCATGCACCTTGTGTATTTTTAGCTGGTGAACCTAAACTAGGAATACAGGAATTTTGCTATCTTACAGTCAACTGGGAAAGGAGTACAGAGGCCTGTACAGAGGATGACTGTGACTGTCCTTACTGGACTTGCCCAGTTCTCACTGGAATTACACAGTACACTTACTCACCCAAAGAAGGGAACCGGAAGGACTGCTTTGGGCACCTCTGCTGAATGTCTCAAGTTACATGGAACAAATCTAGATATTACTCTCTTTGCAGCCAAAAAATGCTAATCTTTTCACATATGCTGCCCATTTTTTTCGTATTACTCTATTAGGCATGTTAATGTTCTGGAGGGGTCAAATCTTTTAAAGATGGTGTGCCAGGTTGTATTTTTATTTCCAAAATTAGAGGTTAAGCATGCCAGTAGAAACTCAGGAGGAGCGAGGAGAAACTGCCTCTCCACTAGGTGAAATACAGCCGATGAGATGTTTGCTTCTGTGCGAGGCAGCGGCTCCTGACTTCCATCAAGTGTGGAGCTTAATTGGAGGCAGGAGCTGGGAGCCCCTGCCTCTCTCCGATGCCATGCCTTGTGGACCTGCTCACCCCTGGTTCCCGAATGTCGCCTTTGGGACTCGGTCCGTATGTTCCTGACCCCTGTTGTACCACACTGGCCATTCTAGAACATGGTATGACAATTCTGATGTTTCTATCTTAAAAGAATTTGCTTTTTAATAAAAGATTAAAGTTTGCTGTTCTGATTAAAGAGAAAATGTTTTGATGGTGAAGAAGATATTGAAGGGACTCTGGCTGGTATTAAGGCTATTCCTTCCTATAATCTCCAGCGGCAGTCGCTTTTAGATATGTCCTTGGTTAAACTTCAGCTGTGTCACATGCTGGTCGAACCCAACCTTTGTCGTTCGGTACTTATAGCCAACACGGTACGGCAGATCCAAGAGGAAATGACTCAAGATGGGACTTGGCAGATGATAAATACACAGAGTACAGGGCAGGCATCCCTGGATCGTCTTGTTTCAACAGATATCCTCTGTCGTTCATCTCGGGATCAAGTTGAGGGAAAGCATGTTCCAGGATACGGTACTTTCAATAAAGACTTTGAGAGTGACCAGGCACAAGACAGTTCAGAAACTATGTCAACAGCCTCTTCAGTACAAGCACCAAGAAACCTGCAGAGCAACATGTGGGAAATGGAGAATCCACAAGAAAATAAAGGAAACTTTCAAAAATCTTTAGATCAAATATTTGAGACACTAGAGAATAAAAGTCCTAATTCTGTTGAAGATCTGTTTTCAGAAGTTGACAATTCATACTATGATCTTGATACTATGTTAACAGGCATGATGAGCAACACAAAAATGGGACACTGTGATAGTCTTGAAACATTTTCTTCTCCAACAAATACAGCTTCTAACTCTAATTGTAAATCTGATCTTAATGACCTTGATCATATTGTGGAAATCCTTGTTGAATCCTGAACCTCCTTGTCTAAGAGGTAAAGATCTGTTAATGGGAAGAAAAATCTTGAGAAAGCAATTTCCACAGTTTGTTCTATCACATCTGCATGAGTATTTTACAAATATCTATATATTATATAGATATATTAAGAAGCACTTCATATTGCAAAATAGTGTTAACTCTTAAAGTTAACCTGCAACTTGTTGTGTAATAATCTGATTTATAATCCACTGAACTGTAAGTACATATGGTAAATGTTTCTATGTTTGGGGTCCAAGGCTCTTGAAATTGGGTTCCTTTTACCAATTTGTTTTACCCTTTGATGGAGGATATCCTCAGGGAGAGGGATTCTCGCATCTTATACTTCTCCCTTAAAAACAGTAATAAACAGAGACAGAAGTTGGATAACTGGTTTCCCATTTTCCTCCGTTTTCCACTGTGTTACACCACAAAACTACCATACCTGCTGGTTCTGTTTTAAGTCGCCACATGGCTCTTAAAGAGCAGTATGCAATAGTTCTTTCTATCTTTGCTAGTTTCTTCTGGGTTTTGCTACAATTTTTACTTCAAAAATAGTTTTAAACTGTTTATTGGTGTTTAGATTTTTCCAGGTATTTTCTTAAAATATATTTTTTACTACAGATGTTATGTCAGCTGCTAACTTAGTAACTTTTGATCATATCTGCAGTTGATGTATTTTTTGCAAGATTTTCAAAACGGGATGTTTTTTTACCAAGAACTACCCAATGTAGTTCAGTAAAGTGTATGTAAATGTAAATATACATTTTTATACTTTGCATTAAAATGTAAGAGCTGTTTTCATGATTCTCTTTTATAGAGTAGTACTTCACTAAATTGAGAATTGTACATTTATGCTTTTCATACCCCACATACTTGAGTATCATTATAGGAAGAGCTTTGATACAGTTATATACAATTACATTTAATTCATTTCAAACCATACTTTTTGTTAACTACAAACCTAAATGGTGTAGGTTTTTATTTATGTGTATTTATATGTAAATGTCATCAAGTGAATTGTTTATCATTGAAGTCTACCATCAAATATTTGTTTTTATAGGATAACTATCTTGCACTAATTACTACAAAAAGTGTTATTAGTGGCCTTTAAATCTCACTGGTTGGTATGTCATGATGTCTTGTCATAATTAATATGCTCCACTCTTACCAAGGGTTTCCTCTTGGCTTTTTTAAATAACAAAAAATTTAATACAACATGGGATGGTGGTCTTTTCTTCCAGCACGTTCGGTTTAGAATGTATATACTAAGCATCTTCCTAGGAGACTTTATTGGGGAAAGGGATAATTAGAGTATAGCCTATGATTTTATTACAAAATAACAAATGTTTACCATCAGAAGCTGCTGCTGGGGAAAAGCCCCAAGCTACCTGGGAGTAGGGAAGGGGGAAAATACGGATTGGTTTCTGGAATGTGTTGGCCATGGCCGTGCCAGGCGAAGACATCTGTCAGTAACGTGGTTGTTTTCTGTAGATCCAAACCAAGCAAGTTGCTGAACGTGAAAAGAGAACCTTGCTGTGTCTGACAGGCTCTGCCTTCCCATGAGTGACCTTACCTACAATGCAGATTCTCAGACCTAGAAAGGGGATTGGAGGTGGGGGTGCCAAGGGTGTGCTGAGGACATTTGAGTATCACTTCAAGAGTAAGGAGACTGCTGAGCTTATGTGCTTTAGAATCATCTGCTTTGAGGAAAGATCATATCATTTTGCTAAATTTTGCAAACTCAACAGAGGCCAGGATGCCACTTCCATGAATGCTTATTGGCTCCATCTTATGAAACCACACACTTGGTGTAGTCTTCAGTGAATTGTAAAACACTTCTTTATATTACACTTGGCATAAGATAAGTTGTAGTTACTGTAGTAGTTAAACTTTGTTTTCTCATTAATAACTTCATGTTAAAGGACAAAATAGCATATAGGTACTCGCAGGTTCAGTCTGCAGGCTATAACTGGACCAAAGAGAAGCCAATGCTACATCTTGAGAGATTGCTCATAGGTATTGCAGTAATAAATGCTGATACAGGAGGATCCAAATATATACATATATATATATATATATGTATATATAACAGTTATATATACATATATAACTGTTACATCTCACAGTGAAATAAATTTGGCTTATGTGGTAGTGTTTGTTGTATCAGAGATTTCTTCAAAAATTATAAATCTGCAGATAATTTTTCTTTATGCTTTTCTGTGTGTGAACCACTGAACTGGACAGCAGGTGCCTTAGGGTAAAACAGAGCCAGGCAGTTTCAGAGTTTTATAAAGGGAACATCAGCATTGATTGGAATAACTAAGTATCTTCTGTTCCTCTTGGAAGCTTTCCCAAAACTGCTCTGAACTGTGTTGAAAACCCACAGATTTGAGCAATTGTGGGTGTTCCCCTCTGCCTCCACAACCTCCATTTTCATTAAATGAGCAATTTCATGTTATTTTAAAAATGCTCTTCCCTACCTCCCTAGTCTGCATCAGTCTGCATGTTACAGATAGGAATCAGTATAATTTGTTCATTTGTTAAATTGTCAAATGCACGTGTATTTTTAACTCTATTACTGCACAAAGCATCTAGTTGGGTGCATTCCTTTACTGAGGAAGCTGTGCTTAGTTAAAACAATTTATAGAGACTACTTGGCTTAACAGGAAAGGTGTTAGGTAAGTAGGCATTTGTGGAGTTAAGCATTTAAACAGAAATATATATCCTGTTTTATTACATTCTTAAAACTTATGCCAAATTTTATATGCTTTTACAAGCCTGATATCTTGGCTCAGCAGATCTAAGAATGGGTATTGCTGAAACTTGCACAGTCACCATGCAGAACTGATGTGTGCCTGCAACTGTTCTGACTTTGCAGAGACCAGTCTGTAAAATCAGCTTGTCTCCCTTTTGCTTTAATAATGTGTCTCAGTCTAATTCAGCTTCTCATGTTTCACTTCTCCTGGTTTAAAAAAAAAAAAAAAAAAAGTAATAATAATAAAAATAAAAAAGCTTTATTTTTTAACTGCTGTTGTCATTTCTTTGCTAGTCTGAAGAGGTATTGGTTAAATATGCATCAGTGTAAGGTTAATAGAGTACGTTCCCCCTTTATGTGATCCTCTAAAGTACTGAGAGACATCAGAAATGAAAAGGTGCCTGTAAGATGGTGAATTCTGACTTAGTGAGCTGTTACTACAAATAGTGAGAGATGACCCTTGCTAGTGGGGATTTTTAAAATTTCTACACGTAAATGGGAAAAAAAAAAAAAAGTAGCCTCTTAAATTAGGAAAGGCTTCTGACAGATTCTGCTGCCACTTCTAGAAGCCTTTTTTCACTTGTGCTCTCAGGGAAGAGTGATGGAACTTGCATGGCATCAATGCTGTGTGTGAACAAGGCTGTTGGTCTGCCTGGTGGTTCGGGGCTGTAGACTAGCATAAAAGAAAGCTTTTTCAAGCACATAGCTAATATCCTATCTGCTTCCTTTGCAGGTAACATTGAGTATCTGTCTCCTTCTGCCTCTCTGCCTGTGGCTTTATTTCTCCTTTTACCTTGCCAGAAAATCAGTTTCTGGAGCTCAGGCATTCAGCAAAGGCAAGAAGTGCAAAGATCCAGGCTGCCATAACAATGGCTTATCTGCTTATTGCTTCTCTGTTTGTGTGGTGCTTGTTGGTTTCTTTAAACCCCTCTCTCTGCTGCAGCTCTGAGAGTTTGCCTAGCAAAAGACATAGCCTGTCTCTAGGAACGTAGCTATATTTGCCGAAAGGACAAATTTGGCCAATGAAGAGAGAATCAGGTCTTTGAATGACCAGGCTGCCTTGGAGGCGCAGCAGTGAAGGGTTTCAGCCCTGGAGCAGGTTAGGGATTCGCACGTGAGCTGAGCCTTCAGACTCACCAGGAATTACCTGTTTTCAAAGCTGTCCTTAGACTTTTTTTGAAGTCTCAGATATGTCTGGGCTGCTGTAATAAGCATTTTAAAAGGCATTACTGTAAATTGACTGAGGGTATAGTTTAATATTGTAATTACCAGACCATTATGGATTTTTTGTGTCTCGGAATATTGATTTGTGTGACTGCTTTAGAGTCCTGCAACTTATTCCATATTCCCTTATAAGTAAACAAACTGTCAAAAGCTAGAAAGAAAAAAACCCAACACATTCGTTTTCTGACATCTATGATAAGACAAATAAAATCGCCTTCAAAAATGACTTCTGTTCAAAGTGAAAGTATGCTCGTGTGTCAGGCCTAGGATGTATAGTACCATATACAAAAAAAACCATGACTGATGACAAATTTTGTTTGCTCATCAGTTTTTAAATGAGTGATTTCATGCTCTGTGACTAATACTAAGAGTACAAAGCCACCAAGTTTCAAAGAAACTAAATAAACATCTTGGGAACACAAGTATTTTTGTCAATCTGGCTTAATAAATACAAGCTTTTGCAAGATTACCTTAACTTCTTTTGGTGTCTCTTGCAAAGCTGATAGTTAAGATAAATTTTCCTACCTTTTTCCAAGGAATTTTCATGGAGAGGTGAAATCCTATTGAACAATTTGTCAGGAAAAAGACTTATTTTAGATGTTTTTAGTGTATTTAAAAAAAAAAAAAAAAAAAGCTAGTTTAAAATACTAGAATTTCATTATCTGACATGGTTTTCATAACCAAAACAATTATTCATTTGCTTAACCAACATTCCCCCAAAATGAGTGCTTTATGACCTGAAGAATTATTGTGGTAAATGTTCATGCATGACAAACATGTCAGCAGGAAAACCTAATGCTAGAGGCCACTTTGCATTGCCAGGGAAACATTTGAGTAATTTCAACTCTCATCTTTTTAGGAAAGAGTAATTGAAGATACAGGTGATTACATGACTTCTTGCAAAACCTGAATTAAACAGAAATTGTATCCCCCTGTGTCCTGTGTTTGGAAGTCCCCTAGGAGCTTGTGGGAAGTGCAAGTATGTACTGCAATAGTAAAATGCTGAAGCAAAGGAACTGTATATACTATTCTTCATATTCCATTTACAGACAAGACTTGGAGAGGAAATCAAGAAAAAGTAATGCAACTTCAACCTGGGGTTGTGGAAGCTTACAAAACAGGACTTCCAAAGGAAAGAGCAGGTATGTTGATAAAAAACGAACTCAAAACCCAAAAGAGTTAAATACTTAAAAGAAAAAAAACCCCATCACTTGTAACATTCACTTTTCCTGTGTTTAAAATCATTACTGAGAAAAAGGCTAGATATGAAAAGTACTGGTTGTTGGGATTATTTTGTGTCCAATGAGCTGACTGAAGTTTAAGACAAAATCGTTGAATGGTTAATTTTTTATATTGAAGCTTGATACCATCATTTGCTTTTGTGTCTCTGATTTGTTTGAAAGGTATAGGGTGAAAGTGCTTTTTCTTGTAAATTGTAATTCTTTTGACAAAAGAGAATAAGGGCTGATTTCCTACTCTGAGAAATACTCAGTAAGGTGGTATTAGGTTTTGTAATAATGTTGTGTCATGGCTTTTTCTAAAAAACTTGAGTAAGCATAGGCTTTACCACCAAACAGAGGTGGTAAGACTAACTGGGCTTCAGTACAGTGTGCTGTGCCTTTCTCACTTCCCTATGGAGGTACAGCAATACAGGATCATTCTGCCATTCGGCTTTAGAATAGCTAATTCATTTCAATCAAATCTGGCAGATCCCACAGTCACTACCTTTTTAGAATTTTTTAAAGTGTAGAGATACCAGAAGAAAACAGCATTCCGCACTGATACCCAGTAATCCAGATACGGGAGACACACAAGTTTCCAGGCATGAGACCAGCTTCAATTAGAGCTCTTACCTTGGACACAGAGGTAATTAATCACAGGCATAAATCCATATAGGAAAACAGTCTTCATTAGTTCCTGTGTTCCTGGAACCGTGTTTTTGAATAGATGCCTAGTATAAAGGTAAGAAGAAGTAGCAAACCTCCGGCACTACTTTCAGATGAGTTATATAGAGACCTTGATTGGTTTGGGGGTTGTGTTTTTTCCTGGTTTATGTGAAATGTGCTGCAAAAGCAAATATGCTGCTCGTGAGAATGGCATCCTGGCCTGCTGCAGTAAGTATAGTCATCCTGAAAGGCCATGTTTAAATCATTAAAAAATCATATGCAATCCTCTTTTTGCTTCAAGCTTAGTTCAAGTCAAAATGGGAGAGCATTAGACTCCTAGAACATGACCTCATTTGAGAATGCAAGGGCCTTTTAAAGGAAGTTTTTTCTCCAGAAAGACCTTATATATGAGTTCAGCCCTCTGAATTCTTCACCATGTGAGACAAGCGTGGCTCCTCTAGCATGAGACATTAACTACTGCCAAGCTAAATGAGGTTCCAGTTCTTTTATGTGAGTCCCTCTGTTAACACAAGCAAAAAAGTGACCAGACCGTTTGCAAATAATCACCAAATTTTGTGTCATTTCTATTTATTTCTTCAAGTATTAAGCCATGAATCCAAAGTTCTGATGCGTGAATTTAAACAACTCCAGGGGTTTTTTTCTGTAGCTTTTGTCAGAGTGTGCTTCAAACAACTGACCATTCTGGAAGAAGAACTGACTTGCTATGGAAGGCATATTCACTCTTTTCTATTGCACAGAACAAAAATTGGTTACAGAACAGCTGACCACCTTAGGTTCATCACTCAAGAATGAGGAGAGCAGGGTGACTGGTGTTGGTGTCTTTCTGGGAGGTCTGCTGGACTGGAGGACAGAGGCTGTACCAGAAGCTCAAGCATTGCCTTGAGCTGTAGGGAGGGGGAAAATTTGTCTAGGACTGTACTGGTGGTGCAGGGCTGCCCAGAGGTCATAGACTTTTGGCCAGCAGGGGTCAAAAGGACCCCTTTTGTGGTACTGCTAGTTAAACTACCCCTTTACATTCCATATTAGGCATAATGATTCCAGATCCGTCCCTTCTGCCTCAGCTACCTTCGTATGCCTGTCCTGTGTCTATTCCTTGGAGATAATCCCGAGCATATGGTCAGTCCTGGTGCAATGCTCCTGGTTGTCCCGGGTTGACTTTAGCAGACAGAAGAATCCTGAACATCTCAGAGTTACTCCACTTAAGCCACAGTGTGTGGTGGGAAGGGAAGGGGTATGGGGGAGATATTTGCTCCATTCCTTCCCCTCAGTGCTGACACTGGTCCTGCACTTACACTTGGTGCAGCAGATGCACCATGAGGGTCAGGGTGTCCTCCCTCAGCCATTCGGGGAGGCGACGCTGCTCTGGCAGTGTGTCAAAAAGGATTCATTAGTGCTTCTCACAGCAGCACTCGCTCCCCTTCTGTGCTCTGTGACCCCCAGCAGTGAGGTCAGAGCACAGCTGTGGCCGGGGGCACCATGCTCTAGGAGAGAGGTGGCCTGGAGAGACGATCCCTTTGCCCTCAGTGAGGGACCCGCGGGGGTCAGCTCCGGCTTTCTGTCTCTCTCCCTTCACCCCTGCATTTGGGTCAGGCCTTGCACACTCCTACCCCTTCATGAGTGCCCATCAGGAGACAGAAGGGTTAAAAGCTGTTGGGCCCAAGGGTTTAAAAAAAAAATCTCCTTTGCTGAATAATCACAAAAAGCAGCTGATCTTTCATCAAAATTGTAGTGTATCCACACAGACAATTGTTTCTGTAGTATTTTTGAGATCGACGTGGAACCTTGTATGTGTGCTTGGTCAGTGCTCGCCTTCAATGTAGGAACCTATCTGTGCAAATGTCCTTGAGTTTTGTTTGGTTTTGCTGTCCTAGAGATTGGCTCTTTCAGAGATGGGTTTAGATCAAGCAGCTTTTTGGGGATGCATCAGGTAACCAACCCATGGCAGGGATCCACAAAGGCTCAAAATCAATCTTTACAAATACTTCAGTATCAGATTTTGAAATCTGGTTTGTACAAACACTCGTGCCAATGTAACTTGATTACGCAAATGCCCGTGAAAAGCAAATACGAGGTTTGAGCATGGCTAAAACCACCTCATCTTTGAAGAAAAAAAAAAAAAATCAAGTGAATATTCATGGGAGAATTGTGCAATGTTTGACGTAGCTCTAGGGCTGGTCAGGAGACGTGTGCGCCTCGTTTCCCAACAGCCCTGGCACGGGGCGTTGTAGGAACCCTGCTCTGTGGAGGCCCTGGGCGTGCCTTTTGCTGAAATTTGGTAGTTTTGGTCACAGACGGACTGCGAGTTTATTTAAAAAANNNAAAAAAAAAAAAAAGGAAGGAGGTGATGGTTCTGGGCTTGGGTTTGGGCTGGCCGGTGCCTCCGCGGTGGTTTCAAGGCGCAAGGTGCGGCGCGGAGCGGTGCAGAACAGTGAGGTGCCGAGCCGAGCCCAGCCGGGCCNGCGGGCGCGCGGCCCCGCCTTCCCCGGCTCTCTCGGCTCTCTCATTGGGCGGCGCCGCTGGGCCAGCCGTAGCCCCGCCTCCCCGGCTTCCCGGCCAGTCAGAAAATGGTTGCCGGGCAGGTTGAAAGGGCCGCCGGCCAATGGCAGGGCGGGCAGCTGGGGCGCGCGGCACACGCAGCGCCCCCCCGCGCCCCGCCGCGGGAGCCGCGGGCAGAGGGAAGGGCGGAGCGGAGGCTGCCGGGGCCC
>VZRF01004710.1:0-132925 GCA_013396875.1 Vireo altiloquus | reverse complement strand
GGGAGGGGGAGGGCAGCGGCGGCCGCGAGGTGACGGCCGGGCACGGCGAGAGGCCACGGCGGGGACGACGGGAGCCCCGATGGGGCGGGGGGGTCTCTGCCGGTGAGGTGCGGCGGGCCACCCGGCGNCGGGGGTTGCCCAGCGCGGAGGGACGGCGGCCCCGAGGAGCCGGGCTGGGCGCGGGGGGCACAGCGGGGCCGGGGCGCGGGCACGGCGGCCCCGGGGAGCTGGGCTGGGCGCGGGGGTAGCGCCCGGAGCGCGGCCGGCGGTGGAAGTTGTTCGCGCAGTTATAATTAGCCCGGCCGGGGTCTGAGCGAGGCGGGCGGGGGAAGGGGGGGGAGGGTAACTTTTCGCAGCTCGGGAAGCCCAAGGTTGTCTCTGGTTACCGCTGCCCACGGCCGCGGAGCGGGGGGGGCGGGACGCCCGCAGGAAGCACCGACACTCCTTCCACAAAGGCCAAATGGTGGCAGGAGCCGCGGGAGCGGCTGCGGGAGGGCGGCAGGAAAGGGCTTTCCCTGAATCCCAGTGTTTCCACCCTGGCGCTCCTGACCGCTGCCGCTTGGTAGTTGCGACTTATGTATATGCTGCAGTTACATTTTTAATAGCAGGTTTTGTTTGGCTCAGTAAACGTGTGTTAGTCTGGGCTACGAGCAGGTGGAGAGGACTGGAGGAGCATAAGATTGGTCTCTTCTATGCACATTGCAGATTAAGCTCGCAGATAGGTGCAGTTAATAATTTCTGCCCTAGTTAGGCCTGGAATTTTTCAAACTCTGTTGGAATGCTCGTTTCCAAAAGCATAGGTAGGAGCCTTATGCAGTAGTTTTCCGCTTTATTTTTGATGTGGCTAAAATTCTGTAGTTCACGCAGTTAACTGCAGTGTGGGAAATACCATTAACATTGCAATGATGCTGTAATCTCAAAATTCTAAAGTGATCCCTAAACAGGTACTAGGAAGGGAAGATGGGAAGAAGCAAAAAGTAATCCACTAGAGATATAATTTGTCGTGTTTTATAGTTACTCTGTGTCTTCTATAGTTGTCTTTTTTTCCTAACAGATTGTAAAAACTAAACCTAATAACCTTACCTCTGTACTTCTTCCTGACACTCATCCCAGTGTGAGATCATACAGGGCAAAAGTCACAACCTCCACAGTTACTTCTGCAGGAATCCCTTGAAGTATATAATAAAGAAATTAAATTTGAAAACTTCTTGACCTCATCTCCTTCTAGCAAAATATTGGACTTCTAAAATACAAGTAACAGTACTATTTTTTTTATCCAGTGCTTCTAATTGTGTTGGGTTTCGGGTTTTTTAGCTAAGGTGCTAAAATCTAAAACTTTTCAACATTTTAAGATGCTTGCTAGCTTTGTGAAGTTATTTTAGCGTTAAAGAATCCTAAAACTCTAAAACGTGTGTTTTTATGCTCAGTGTATAGAAAATGCAGTGACTGCACACCTCTCCCTGTGACCTAACAAGTACACTTTAATGAACCTGAATAGTGACCATCTGAAGTCCTGCTGTTTCAGAGCAAATAGGTTATGAATCTTCATTTGTCTCGTTGGTTTGGGGCTTTTTATTATTATTACTGTTATTATTTACAGCTAACGTGGCATTCCTTATTCTGGGAAAGAAGTCAGCTTCTAGGAGGAGGAGGGAGATGTTAATGTGTTTGTTGCTGTGGGTTAGATGTGGCTTGCTTAGGTCACGGGCATTTTACTGCTGTTTTGCTGCATCTTTACAGTTCCGAGGTTCTGTAAGCGGAGGAGCCCTTTGGTAGCATCAGGCTATGAGTTGCTATGTAAGATGCTCTGTAGGCGTTTACTTGCCCGTCTGTCTGAATGTAAGACTGCCTTTCACTACGTATTATTTTAAGATTTGTGAACTAATGTATGAACTCTTGATTGTTGATCATGAAGGACTGTGTTTATCCGGATAGTACTGATCCTTGCTCCTGCGGTGCATTTGGGAAGTGGTTTGCCATAGCTGGGTCAGGTGTCTGTGTGTGTGATGTGCACAAGCAGGCATGTCACATCCAATCCTGGCTGCAGGCTGTTAGCCCCTGCAAGGGCTTTAATTCTTGGAATTCACAACTGTTTGATTCTCCAGGTGGAGGTGAGACCTCAAGAGCATGGATCGTGCGATTCCCTCCACATCTCCTAGCCTAGTCCATAGTTTACTGTCACTTCAGCCTTTTTACATTTCCCAGTTTCCAATGCCTTGAGTTAATCCATGATTTAATCCATGTGGTCTCTAGCCATACTGCAGATGTTGCTATATCAGGGTTTTGATGGAAATGGTGCCACATTGAATATTAGACACATTCATAGGACACCTTGTCAAATATCTTCTCATACTGGTTTTGTGTATGCTGAAATAGAGGAAAGTTGGAGAATTAAATAAAAATCTAACTGCTTTTGCAGCCTGTAAGCATTAGGAGATAATTCTGAAATGTAGTTCTTCACAGTGCATCTTATTCTCTCTCCTGATTATGTGATTTTGGAGATGATTACAATTGTAAATTGGTGTTCGATAACCTGAAGAAATATCTGTGCAAATCCTTATCCTAAAGCCTAACACTTTGGAGGATCAGCATTCTGTAATACTCATTTATGAAAGATAATTTCCACATTTTATGTATTCACAGGTGAAACTGTTAGGTCCTCCTATTTCAGTGTATTAATGAATTTTAGGGGGTTTTATCCATATTTATATGTTTTAATAGAATTTAGCAGCAATCATTGAAAAAATTGTATTGAATTGTGTGCTTAATGCTTCTGGTTTAAAAAAATAAAAACCACCACATAGTAGTTAAATACTGTGGTTTTGTTTTGTTTTTCCTCTTAAGTCGCATCATCCTACCTCGGTGGATGGCTTGGCCTCTGGGATCGTTCAAGACTCTTGGATGACCACGCTTTATGCAAAATCCAGAATCTTCCTGCCTGGACTCCTTTCTGTTTTCTAAGGGTAACTACTTGTGTGTTTTTATGAAATTGTATCTTACGTGCATAGGACATGAGGGCATGTTCTGATAATGGGCGGCAGATGTTATTTGTGGATTAGAGTGCTAAACTGAAATGTCTTTTAAAAACGGGATATATAATATAAAGTGAGGTGCTTAGACTTACTGGATAGTATAAACTCTTTGATTTGAGTATTCTGAATTTCCATTAGTATTTTTTATTAGGGGGAATTATTACAATGCAAAAAAGTATATTGTCATAATATCACATTTTTCCTGGAAATTGGTTAACTGAGGCTTAAATCTTACAGTGACATTCACTGTTCAGCTGCTAAAATGGAGTGTTAGAATCTTGTCTTATGAGAAGGTGGCACTTGGGATACCTAAGTAAAGTTGTATGCTGCAAGAGAAAATTCAGTGATTTCTGATTTGGTTACTGGAATAATAAATGCGCAGTCCTCTATTGGAAAAAGCGCTTTTTTTCTTGTTTGCTTTTACTGTTAATGGTCCAGTTATTTTGGTTAAATTGGGCATGCCAATTTTTAATATTTAGTAAGCTGTAAATTCCTTTATTAGTGGATCTTTTAAATCACTGTAATCCTAAAACATGTGTCAGTGTTATGTAGGTGAATTATCTCTATTTGAAGCAAATAGGGTAAGGAAAATGGATTGAGAACTGTTCAGTTGACTAGAGCAAGCTGTGAGGAGGTGTGTCATTGCATTTGCAGCTCTAATGATCTTTGTTTCTCCAGTGAGATGCTTTGGTGGAACCATGGTGGTTTGGTTCTTGTTGTTTCCTTTATGTTCTCATTTAATTATAGTTTCATTTTACTATGGGAGTTTCTAGGTTTAGTAACTCTTGATCATGTATTAGCTTTTTCCCGCTACTATTGATCCTTAGTTTAAATGATTTCTGTCCCTTGTTCCACTAAAAAAAATCCACCCAAAATTCCTCGAAAAAAACTTTGCTAAGCACATTCTCATTAAAAATATGCATGTGAGCTTTATTAGTAAATGTGGAATGAGATACACAAGTGACAGACCAGAGTGTTAGTGGTTTCGTTTGGGGTTTTTTAAGGATGTAAGTTTCTCTCTACTGAGCACTGGAACAGTGGAGCTCTCTCAGCAGCTCTCCCTTATACTCTAGTGTTAGATATCAGCTGCTGAGAATGTTATTCATTTACTCTTGGGAACAGCATGGATCCATTTGTTTTAGCTGTGGAAGGTACAGATCCTAACAGAGGAGTTCCTTCTCCAGAGTGAAATGTCATGCTCTGAACTTAGCTGCTGTAGTTTGTAAAGCAAAGCTCTTATCAGTGCTTTGTGAAATGAAATGGGAGTAAGGAACTTAGAAAGATGTCCTTAAGTGCAGGAATTTTCCAGATCCCATTAGACATAACATAAACAGGTTGTTGTGAGGGGTTTCAGACTAACTTCTAAATCAAAGTAAAACTTACTTCCAAGTGCTTCCTAAACATAATTTCAGCTCCTGCAATAGTTGTATACGATACAGATTTACCTTCTATTTCCACACATAGTGAATGACAATGGGAAGGTTATTAATTCCAGAATAATTCTGTGCGAAATTCAGTCTTCCTCTCGTTCCTTTCCTATACCTAATGAATGCTATTCAGGCTAGTCTTACTTTCAAAATGCAGGGAAATCCTTAGGTGTGGGGTTTGTTTCTGTTTTGTTTTCAGGGCTGGGGTGTGTGTGTGTCTGTGTTTGTTTGTGGGTTTGTTTGTTGTTTCTATTGGGGTTTCTTGAGTCTGAACAGCAGCATATCTTGGTTCTGTGTTCCAGTTGCTTTGTACCAGACTTGGCTGTGTTATAGGTCAAGATTTGTTGACCAAAAAGTTGACATTTCAAGTCTCCTTTCTTTGAGCTGCTGTTTTGTGCTAATTTCTGACTCCTGTGAAGAAGTTGTTGCATAGGAGTTTAGGTATGGGAGTAAGCTGGTAGGACTGCACTCCTCCCTGTATGCACACTTTTAGTCACTTGTGCCTTCTCCAGCAGTTACTCATCTTGGCTAAACTGGGGCAAGGCTGAGGGGGGATGGGGAGGCAGTGGACTTAAACACATTTTTGTATATTTGAAAGTGTCTTCAGGTCCAAATTGCTTTTGACGTTGGTGTTTCCAAAGGTGTTTAGTCCTTCCCTCACTTGCTCTTGGTAACAGCTGAGGTGTGGTGTGGGGATCTCCAGCACTTGCTGGGGACCCCAGATCAGAAGGTTCTGTGTTCTGTGTGGTCTGAGAGCTTAGGGTGTTATGTAAGGCACGTCCAAGTGATCAGCAGTAAGCCCGGATGGGAGGAAGGGATTTGTGCTGCGTCTGTTAACTGCACCTTCAGCCTTTCCATTTTCTTGTGCACTTTCTTCTACGTGAAATACGAGCCGAGAGCCAGTCCAGCACTTAATTAAAACTGTTAGTGAAGTTGTGTTGCCTAAGCTAAAATGTGTGTCGGGTAGGGAAAGGATTATCATTAAAAATAGCGTGCAGCATACATCAAGTAATTCTGGGAAACAGCCGTAACTGTGGGATGTTTGTCTTCCTTTGCACTTCCTGCAGATAGATGTGTGTGCTTGTGAGATGTGTCCGTGGAGGAGAGGGGAGAGCAGGACACTGGGTTATCAGCCAGCTTTGGTCGGTCACTAACAGAAGTCTACAGCCCAGAGGGACTTCTGTCTGTCTTTACATTTATATGGTATCTACAGTTACGAGACAAAGGAGACTTTGAAAGGGAATTGCCCAAATTACAATAGCAAGGAGTCTCTAATTTTGATTTTAATATGTAAGTTGCATTACTGCAAACTGGACAGGCAGCTTTCACTCATGAGGTGCTTACACATCTGCAAAGCTGGTATTTTTGTCCTGTAAGGAAAAGTAATAATTTCACTTTGAGACAGTCTTGGGCTGAAAAATGCAACAGTGTGGCTGTACAGAAAGGATCAAGCAAATCTGAATTTAATAATATTCTAAAAAGAAAAGCCAAAAGGAACTACTATTAATTAAATTATATTTACCTGCATAGTGAAGGCCAGGTACTTTATTGATGATCTTGCTATTTAAACATATTTAATAGTAAATAAATAACTGTTGTGTAGTTGATTACAGTGCTTGTTTCATGTATGAAAAGTTTGTGTTCAGACAATACTAACCATGGCAGTTGTGTTTGATACACTCATTATTTCTGAAGCTCTTCTCTGCCGAAAATTAAAGCTCTGTGAGGTCCTGAGTTCTAAACATTGTTTAACTTTGCTCTTTAGTCCTTCTCCCTCATCTTCTAAAAAAGTTTTTAAGTAGTAGTTTGCCCAGGTAGAAGTAATTGTGGGTTTACACATGTTGCATTATTCCTTGAGAGTGTTCCCAGCTGTACTTCCCAACCATGTGTCAGTGGCAGCTGCACTGTCAGACCAGACCCTGTGACAGATGGAGCTGAAATGGTGGTGCGGGGCCTTTATTGTCCACAACACATCGCAATGTGAATTTTTCTTGGTAGCGTGGAATGTTTCTTCTGAGTAGCTGCACCCTGACCAGGCCTGTTTGTTTGGTATTGTGTGGATTTGCCAACCAGGGACGTACCTCTTTCCTCCCAAGTTTTTTCAAACCCTGGTATGGTGTAGGATTACAGTGCCTGGATGCTTCTTCCCATCTTAGCAGGGAGGAGTTGCTGTGAAATGTCCTCCATGGAGGACTGGAAGGAACTGAGGAACATACTGTACGGGCAGAATTTCCATGTAGACTCCATTGTAGTTCAGTGATGTGAATAGAGAGTTTAGTACTCCCAAATATTGAGTTCACTTTGCTTTCTTTTCTCTATATCTGAAAAATTATTTCAATTAAAAAAGCATTCTGCCATAAACGGCCTGTGGCTCAGTTTGCATTAGTGTAATGAGAGAGGATGAGAAAATGCCAGAAAAAAAGTTGAGATGTGTTGTTCCTCATTGTTCCTGTTCTTTTAATGACAAAAGATTCTAAAATAGGTCATCTGAACAGAAAAAAGTATTTTGTTGTGGAACTTTTTCAAGCCTAGGAAGAGGGTGACTTAGAGCTTGCTGCTTTTATAATTGAACAGCTACGTACAGACATCACATTTGAAGCTAGCATAAACTTCAATTTTTGTTCAATTTATTTACTTAAAAATTACAGAGTTATCAGATTGGTGCATCCCAAACTCCTGTTACTTGATCCGATTTTTTGAGATCTGAGTAGATTCCTGGAATTAGGCTGCAGTAGGGAAAGTGCAGTTTCTGGAGACTCTTTGTGCTTCCGTGTGCCCAGATTGTGCTCCTCTGAGCTGGCTGTGCCCTCACGTCAGCCGACGGAAGGGCTGACGCTGCTCCTCGTCTGGGCACTGGGGGTTTGTGTGTGCACGGCTGCTTGCTTGCCCTGCTTCCAAAAATTGAAGTGGGGTAAGCATTGCATAATTAAATAATGCCATCAGCATCTCCTGCTGCAAAGTAATGCTGCGAAAGAGAGCATCTGAATTTTGTGGGGATGAGATGTCAGTATGCAGCACTACAGAAGAACACACTACTCAAAAAAATACACAGTAGTTTGTTAAGGATCTGATCCCGTCAGAAATTCATGTGTTAGAAAGTAAAGCAAAAGGCCTGATAAAATGTAGATTAGCTGGTAACAAAGGGGCTTTGTGTCTTTTGTAGGTCAGCAGCTGAGTGTGTTTGACAAGAACTGAAATTTAATGTCTCCTGTAGCAACCATGACACTAGTCATTTTTAAATCCACTGGACCACTGGTACTCTGGTTTTTATTAGCCTTTCCTAAATTTTTGTGTAATCTTTGAAGTCGTCTGGCTCCTGAAGGGAGAGTTAGGGATCCCTCCTCTTAGGGAAAAAAATCAATGTTAGACAGAATTTCTAAAATGTGAGGTAGTACTATGTTTGTGTATTTTAAAAAACGTTTTGAGAGTGTGGAGTACATTAAGTAGAAACATTTTGAAGTTGGAGCAAATAGTGTTTCTTGCACTTCATTTTTATAGTCAAGTGCTGTCATGCTCAAGCATTGTTACATATTTCTAAAATGCTCTGGGACAAATTTTGTGAAGGAAATTTGAGGAATGAATTGAAGAGTGTCTTGCCTATATGAGCATGAAGTATTTAGTCTAACTAGACTACTGTTTGAATTGAAAAATAAAACATGTCATTTTAAGTTGTTTTGTGAAATTATACATCCTTGCATATCATAGTCTGCTTGCTCTTTAAACTTGCTTACAGAATTAAATACTACCATATTTTTGAGATGTTAGGAATTAATGTTATTTATGTAATTCAAGGACACAAGAATAGTTATGTCCTGCGTACCTAACAAAGTGTAAATGTATTATTAAAAAAATATTAAAAGCAGTAAATTATCAAAACCAAGCATTCTGAATGAATGAAATGTCAGAATTGCTGTTTCCTGCATGGTCATAACTTCATTCACTTATGGGTGTAAATTTTGGTCTGTTCAATTAATTGAGAGGAAAGAAAAATAAAAACAAAACAAAAAAGCCCCACTAGTGTGCAGCGTATGGGAATGGTGGTGCTTAGTGAAGAAACAGCCTTTTTGATGCATAATTTTTGGACTTACAGTGATGCTATGAGGTAATGCCTTAAGTAGTACACAATGTTTAAATGCTACTTAAAATGGAGAGTTCACAATTTTATTGTGAGTTTTTTATGATTTACATAAATTATTATCTTCATGATGAGAGTTGATATATTTAGCAACAGTCTACTTGTCCTGCATAATTGTGATTTTCCAGAGATTGTGTCAAAAATTATCAGTCAGTTGTTTGACTGAGGATGCCTGACAGAGACGCCGCCTCCCCAGAATACTTCATTATTGTATTTTGTGCCTGAACTTTGTATCCAGATTTGTTCTGGTTTTGTTGTAATGGGGTGCTCGGTACTGGCTGCTGATGAGGTGCCAGAGTGGGAGAGATACATGATCAGTGTGGGAAGATGACCCAGGTGAACAGGCACACCACATCCAAACACCTTCTGGTTTTTAAAGAGATTTAGCTGGTGCTGTGGCAGTTTAGCAGAAACCTTTGGAGAAAAACAGAGTTCCAAAGTTAAAAAGTTGCAGCATTAGTAAAATTACAAGTAATTAAACTTTGTTGCTGTTTCAAGAGTGACTATGTTAGTGAAATGAAGATAGGCCAGACTACTCCCTCCTAAGTAAAAATGCAGTCCTAGGACAGGTTGAATTTCATCCAGATATGTCCTTTTAAAAAAAGTATGTACAGTTGAGAAGTCTGACACCTAAACTCCTGTAGCAGCTGTCTGTTTTCTCTTGTGTGTCTTGCTGAGGAGGATGCACTGCTTGCCTGCTTTCTGTTCCTCCAGAGGAGCCGAGTTCTCCAACAGCCTTATCTGGGCAGATGGATGTAGCCACGGAGCCCTGCCATGCTTCCTGCAAATCTGGAGAAATCCTGAGAGCAAAAGAGGCTTTATCCTGCTGCCTTCTCCTTGTCCCCAAAAGTCTAGCAACAGGCTAGCAGCTGGCAGCTGCGGCCATCAGCTGAGCTGTTGCTGGCAATATCCAGTGCTCACATGAACAGGAAGCGGGGAGGCCCTTGGCAGCATGCAGGGTCTGGATCATTGTGCATGAAGGATCTGCCCTTAATCTGCCACTGGTGTCTAATTTATGATTGCTTAACTTTTTTTAATTGTTCAGGACTGAGGTGTCTGTATTCACACATTGGGATGTGTTTAACGGAGATTTTACCAGTGTTTCTGTGAACAGTATGCTCCTTTTCTGTGTTTATATGAGTGATTAGGGCTTGTTGTCCCTAATAAAACACTTCAGACTTGGGATGGTAATTGCAAAGTATCCAAGCAGGTATTTGTTTGGATCACTTACATTTTAGATGTATGTGTGTACAGTTTTTTACCACATTTTTCTAGACCTACTGCATTTCCGTGCAAGTGCACACAAAGCAGAATGAAAGCAACTAAATTCTGTTCTTTTTTCCTAACTATTTACCAAAATTGGTCACTTTTAAAATGCTGTTTCATAGCTTCCTGCCTGATGTTCTTAGTTTGAAGTCAGTAGCAGGTTGTGAACCAGCAGCCATGAGCAGTGATTGTCTCTCTGTGAGCTCAGTGGCCCACCCAGATTTCCTCCCACCCTTTAACCAAACTACCAAGCTGTGAAATGGATATAGGATCCCATGGGAGGCCCTACTGTTGGTCTTGCTGTAAAACAATTTTGGGTCACCAAAGAAAAAGGAGAAAAATCACTCCTTTAGAGAGTTCTCAGAGGCACTGGGCAAGACATTAGAATGCCTTAATGAGGTCAAAATGGGTGTTGAAAACTAGCTTTGAAATCTTACCTGATGTACCCAAGAAGGAATGTTAAAATGGAAGTTATTAAATATTTGTATAGTTGTTTGATCCTTAATATAAGCATCTATTTTACTTCATGTGGACAGTCAGATATACTTAGAAGTATGTAGCTTGTTGAAAAAAGGGTTAGTGTATTTCTTCTGTGTTTTTCTGTTTAGGTAAAAAAGTTGCCATTAAACAATATAGCTGGAAAGTGCATCTTGTCAGTGGAAGTAGTATTGTGTAGGATCTCATTCCTTCTCTTAATGTTCTGTGACATCAAAAGTCTAAGTTAACCAATACATTGTACATGACAGGGTTTTCAGAATTGTCTGTTGGGCCTGCCCAAGGTTAATTCATAATTTTTGTCTTCCAGGTTCATGTTGGGGAGAGGCCTAAAGCGCAAGCTGAGTGACTATGAGGAGAACATGGCTGGTCTCTCAAGTGCCTTTGATTCCAGTCGAAGTCTGCCATACCCGCTCAAGAGGCAGCTGGTGCTCAACATGTGCCTCACCAAGTTACAGACGTACAAAATGCTGGTGGAGCCCAACCTGCACCGCTCTGTCCTCATCGCCAACACCGTGCGGCAGATTCAGGAGGAGATGAGACAAGAGAGTAACCAGCAGCCAGTGAATATCTGCCCTGGCATTGCTCCTGCTTCTCAGAGCTACACAGGGATAGAGTCACCTGGGATTTCCCTTCAGTTGCCTTCAGGTATTGGTCAGCAAGAGTCTCACTGTTGTGACCTGCGGTCTGTAGAAGACCCCATTGAAAACAGCCTGCTGATCGTATCGGACGATGACATGTCATCTGCTATTTCATCTATTCTGAAGGATTTGGACTTTGTAGAAGATATAAGCCCACCTACTTGTCTGGTTCCTACTGGAGATGACCAGCCAAAGTTTCCAGAAAATACTGGTCTGAAACTAGAAGATGACAGACAGGATTTGAAGGGAGCTGAATGTGTGTTTGGTTCCTTTGAGATTTCAAATTCAACCAGTTACTTGAAGGATTTGGCAATAGATGACATTTTCGAAGATATTGACACTTCAATGTATGATTCAGACTTCTGTTGCCCTCCACTAATGCCGCCCAGATCACCATCTCTTGCTACAGAAGAACCATTGAAAACTTTTCCATCTTGTAATTCTTCTTCAGCAAACAACATGCAGATATGTAGAACAGATCTGAGTGAGTTGGACCACATAATGGAAATTCTTGTTGGATCCTGATACTTGTTTTACCCAAAGATACTTTTAAACTGCCACTTCATTTGGTTTCGGGATAAAAGCCACTGGAAAAGTTGTAAAGAATTCTATGAAAAGCAAGCTAAATAATAATTTGTCCATAGTAGGATTTTCTAAATAATTCCAAAACTTAAAAACCAAAAAAGTGGCAGATTTTTTTTTTTTAAAATTTATTTATCAGAACTGTGCAATCATCATTTTCCTTCCAGGGTGTATGTGGAACAATGAGTGCATACATACCCTCTTCACCCCTCATGCCTCTTTCAATAAACTTTTTTATGTGCAATTTTTAATTTGACAGAAGAATTTACATGCAAAGCAAATTTCATACGAGGTGATCTTTTACAAAGCCTCCACTTTATTTTTAATATCAGAGTCTATGCCAAGCTGGCATCTGTCAAGTTGCAGAGATAGATTGTGTGGATTGCAGACATGTTACTAGAGATGGGTATATTTTAAAAATGAGACACGCTTTGCTTTCTTTTGGTCAGAAAAGCAGATCAAGACACGTACCAACAAAGTCTCTTGCATTTTCTAAAGCATTCAGAACTATTTATTTTTGTAAATTTTATAGTCTTTCTACATTTTACTACGTTATTTCATCATAGTTCAAATATAATGGACTTCTAGTTGGATGTGTTTAGCACTACCTCTGAGCTGAAATGCTTTAACTCTTTCCAGTGCTTCATCTGAGACTGCCAATCTTTTTGTTTCTGTTTTTTTCTGGGGGAAAGTACTTCTAACTCATTAAGTTGATACTTTGACAGTGACCTAGCTGATTTGTGAAATCAAGCGTATTCAATGTTTAAAAACTTTTAAGTATTTACAAATTAATTTATATGTAGATCGTGCAATTTAACATTTTTCTGTCAGTATTATGTGCTTAGATTTTGAATAATCTTGGCGTCTTTAAATTAAAACTTACTATGTACAGGTAGCTTTTTATTCTCTTTTGGAAAACACTGTCCTTCAACCCTGCTTTCACTACAAATTTTAAGATGATTTTTATGTGCAATATTATTTAAAAAGATACACATTTGTATACCTGGCATTGTGGGAAGAAACGCTTCAAACTTAAAACCTCTAGCACCTTTGGAGGATACTCAGAGAGCCAACATTTCTGCTTCCTTTCAGAAGCCAAGCTGAGAACACTTCTTGCTGCAGCAATGCTCTCTGCTGTGACAGCCCCTGGAGCACCTGTGGGGAGTCACTGCTGGTGGCTCTGTCCCTCCCAAGGGCTGGGGCCACCTGGGCTTTGGAACCCTCGAGCTGCTGCCCCAGGCTGTCCTGGGTGGGGCAGGGGTGTTTTTATACAGATACACGAACACCCTCCTCAGCTGGAGATGAGATTTGCAGTGAGAACTGCGTTTCCATAAGGCAGTTTGGGTTTTGTGTTTCAGCCTGAACCGAGGTCTAGATCGATCCCTGCTGTCGTCTTCTGAGTTTCACACTTGCACATTGCTTTTCAGTTTGGGTTTTGTTTTTTTTTTCCCTTGTTTTTTTAATTATGAAACTTTTCCTTTGTTCTTGAAAGCTGCAGCAGCTGTCTTGGAAACTTGCAGTTGTAAAACCTTTGCTTTGGTTTGTTGTATTTTTTGGGTTTTTGTTCTGCTGAGACTTACTATGAACGGAGCGTCGGCAGAGGGAAAAAAAGTGTTGCTTGTGTGTTGCATCTCACAGAAGTTGAAATCCTGGCCCTGTCGAAGGGGCCAGAGTGTCACCTGGTATTTCTAGTCTTAACTGATGCTGTGGCACACCTACCTTGTGCAAAGATCACCATTTTTTACTGTGACTCTCTTGGTTAACAGTTAGCTGCCGACATAATTTGGTATCCCAGGCCAATGGAGAACCATTTCAGGTCATGTCCTCGCAGCCATCTGGGTGGTTCAGCAACCGAAGGGTATACATGTATTTATATGCATATATTGTATTGATTCTAATATAAAACTTCTGATCTAAAGTATTTTGAATTGCTGGATAAAGGGATTTGTTTGAAGAGTGTATAACTAGTTCTTGAAGAGGTACAGCTTCAGAATGTACACAGATTGTGCATTGTGTATAGACTACTCTCTGGCTTTTCCTCAGCCTCTACTTTTGTATTAAAAATATGACTGAATAAATCCTTTAAATATTAAGGGCCTTCTGCACTGTGATGAAACAGAGATGCAGTTAAAAATGTCTTTAAATTCAGTGATGAGGGATAAAATGGAAAGACTGCATCTAATCTCCTTTTGCATTTGAAAATACGGAATGTTACTATGCAGTAAAGATATTTTGCTAAGAAAATTGTATCATATAGCAAATAGTGAACACTTAATAAATTCACTTATCTTGCAGTCTCTACAGAAATGGAAGAGAAGACAACTTGCTTTTCCGCATTTACGTACTAAAGTTTTTTGTATACTGCAGAAAAAGATCAAATTGTTGGTAGATCTTTTATCAACAATTCAAAACGCAATTTTTGTTCAAGTCCTGGCTACAGAGCTCTGTTTCTAATTGGTTGCTTGTGTCACAGTGCCAAGACCATGAGCTGGTGTGTAATGCAGTTCGGTTATGTTTGGAATTATGTGCAAAGGGAAGTTTAATTTTTAAATATGCACAAACTAATTTTAAAATCCTTCCATGTAAAATGAAGTTAGAGGCTAGTTGTGGTGGACCTATTTATTGTATGTTTGGAAATAAAAGCCACAGTTTTGCATTTAAACCAGTTATATTTTGGAGCCTTCAGTATTTAACTGTTTTAAAAACAACGCATAAAAAAAAATCTATGGCACTTTGCCACCTTTCCTTTGGTCTTTTACTCACAAAGCCATAACATTTTTCCTAGGCTTTTGTACCTTTTTTCCTTCTCTACACACCCCTTTCCCCCATCCTTTGTCCCTAGAAATACTAAACACCTTACAAACCTGTACAGAAATTACACATGCCAGGCACCATAACAGTGTTCCACATGAGGTTTCCACATACCCTGTAGGGTGGATTCCTTTAGGGAAGCACCACAGCCTGAGCTGGGTGCCTCCAGTGAGGGACTGTGAACACTGAAATTCCTGGGCAGTTATGCCTGTACAGTAATACCCATAATAATATCAAGGTTTGGGATCTTCATGATCATTGCTCAGTGGTCGTTGTCTTACACAGCATCACATCCTCCCAGCTTGGGCACCTGAGTCTGCAGTTTGGAATTTGGAATCTTCTAAATAATGTTATACTTGTCTACCACAGTCCATAGGCTTTGTCTATTTCAGCTATTAATATCTGAGCTGCAGCTTTTCTCTGGCTCTAAGTTTTCACTACAAAACACACCCTCACCTCCCCTTTGTAACCAAACAAGGAATGGCCCAAAGTGTTTTTCCGGTGGGAAGGGGGGATTCCTGTTGGGAAGAGGTGACACATGTTCTTAGCACTTGGCTGTCCTCTGGGCTTTGTCTCCAGTGCCCTGTGAGGTGCTCCCAGCCCCTGCAGTTCTTGGTGTCACTTCAGGGGTTGCTGTGCCTGAAAGCAAGTGTCAGATACAAGTGTCCTTGACACAGACCTGTGTGCTTGTCAGGCTGGACAAAAGCTCTGCCACTCTGGGATAGTGAAAGGCTGCTCGTACAAATCAAACCAGCAGCTTCAGGTTGAGAGGTTTCCATCCTCTTCCTGTTGTGGACTTCTAAAACGAGGTCCTGGCTCTTCTAAAATGAACTTTAAGGTTTAAATTGAGGCAGAATTGCTATTTCCCCTCATTTTAAAGTGTTCCAATGGAGAGGAACCTCTTTATGTGCCATTTTAAAAGTTACACCAAACTCCCTCCATTTTAAGGGAAAAAACATTCATATCGTATACACTGAAGCATAACAGAGAACTCTCCAGCGACTTTCACTGAGGAGACTGAACTGGCTGGTGCTCAGAGACTTCCCTTTGTCCTCCAGCCTGCTGAGCACAGTGTGAAAAGCACAGGTCTCGAAGGAGCTGCACAGAAATCCGGTGGTGTGACCACGGTGCCATCAGCTCCTTGACTGACTCATTCCTGAGGAAGCCGCTGCAGATGCTGCTGCACAGAGCTGAGCCTGTGCCCGTGGCAGCAGAAAACGCTGCCTTATGAGGGTGTGCTGCAGTTCAGTGTTGTAAGAAAATATTTTTTGAAGCTTTCAGAGCAAGCTGAGACTGTTTAAGGATGGTGTAGGTTTTCATATACTTGCATTGATCTTGGCCATGCTGAAAGATCGGAACGTGAAAGCATTCAGAGCAGCACAGCTCAGTGCAGTGCTGCTGCAAGCAGCTGGCTGGGGAGGTCTGGGTGCTACCCAGAGTGCTCTGTCCAGCTCTGTAATCTGTGTGCTGGAAGTGACACTTCAAAAGACTAATTTTCCAGCGCAAGCAACAGTAAAATGTACAAAATTAAATAACCTATCCATTGAGGTCTGTGAGGAAGATGAGTTATAAATTAGTGGCAAAACTAATTTTGAGCTATTCAAAATCGATATTTTGATTTTGATTGGATTTTAGAAGTGAGGCTTTAAGGTCTGACGATGCAGAAGTGTGACTGTAGAAGTGTGTGTTAATAAAGCAGATGTTTGGGGATTTGCCCAGCTTTCAGAGGCATCTCTCTGATTGAAAAAAGCAAAAAATTTTGCAACTTCATTCCATACATTTTTCCCTCATTAGGGCCTGCCTATCCCACCCAACAGAGCACTAAGCCAGGCTGGCTGTGCTCTGGCATCCAGGCTGTGCTGTGGGAGGCAATTTAGGAGGTTCTCAGATGTATTTCAGTACAAGAAGCAGAAACTTTTTCTCTTTGAATCTTCCAGAGTGGATCTGGAAAGTTAAACTTGGATCCACAGGGAAGTTTGGGGTTAACAATTAATTTGAAGGTAGCTCAGTTTTAGCCAAATGCCCTCTGATGTCTTAACTGGAGTAGGAGTACTGTAGGAAGTCCCATTTTTTAAGGTATTAAAGCTGATCTTCATCATTAAAAAATACAGAGTGTTTTTAAATCCTGTAATGACTCTGCATTTTGGAAAAAACTTACGCTGTTACAAGATTTCTTTTATTTGTTTTTAACTCCATCTTCTGCATACACAACCAATAGTGGCCTTACAGTATATTTAGAAATCATCCTGGAGTCTGACTGCCCCCCCTGCTTTACTTGACTCTTTTAAAAATTATTTTAATTAATTAAATTCCACATTTTAGAATATGCATTGAAAAATTTTCAGTCTTTCACAATGCAGTTGGTTTGAGGGTTTTTTTTGCAAGGCTGTTTACAGCATTCCACCCACAAAAGAAGCATTTCAGTAATTACATTGCTGATTGGAACTTTGTAAAAACTTTATTCTATGGGTATATTTTCCCTCTAATCCCAGCAGAAGGAAGAGGCATTCCTGCCTACCTCTGCTGTCCAAACCTCCTGCCTTGCTCTGGTTTTCACCTTTTCAAAATCCTAAGCAAATGCCAGAAGTCCGTGGTGTTTGCTTTCCGCAAACACAAGAGTACAGTAACACATTTAGCTCATCAAAACTCAGGATTTCACAGCTGAGAGCTCCTAACTAAGATGCGAAACGGTGAAATTCGTAGCTTAAAGCGTGCTGGGGTACAAAGTGATACTTCCTCTGAGCACCACTTGCAGAGTGCAGGCAGCAGGTGCCCTGGTGCAGCCGTGCCTCTGGGGACACAGCCTGTGCTGGCACCCCGGGCTGGCTGCCAGGGACAGCAGGAACGAGGAAATGACTCAAGGAAACGAGCGGTCACTGCTTGTGCAGAACACGTCAGAGGCGCATCCGGCACCCCTCATTTCCCAGGATAACCACGGAAGGCCAGGCTGCGTTTTTGCTGTGAAATGCGCCTGAAGATGGTTGGCTACACCTTGGTTTGTCTCCCTGATCTCTTGTCAGTTAAGAGAGTCCACTTTTGTCTTTGTGGGTACCCCTAAATGTTGTGTCCAAATTCTGACNCTTCCTCTGAGCACCACTTGCAGAGTGCAGGCAGCAGGTGCCCTGGTGCAGCCGTGCCTCTGGGGACACAGCCTGTGCTGGCACCCCGGGCTGGCTGCCAGGGACAGCAGGAACGAGGAAATGACTCAAGGAAACGAGCGGTCACTGCTTGTGCAGAACACGTCAGAGGCGCATCCGGCACCCCTCATTTCCCAGGATAACCACGGAAGGCCAGGCTGCGTTTTTGCTGTGAAATGCGCCTGAAGATGGTTGGCTACACCTTGGTTTGTCTCCCTGATCTCTTGTCAGTTAAGAGAGTCCACTTTTGTCTTTGTGGGTACCCCTAAATGTTGTGTCCAAATTCTGACGGGGACTGGAGGGTTGCCAGAACTCCCTCACCTTGAAGATGAAGATGAATTGAATTACTTTGTCATTCAAATTTTGGTTGTTTTTTTTTTTTTTTCCCTGAAGAGGTGAACTTGTTCATCTCGGACTAGAAATGAGAATTACAAGGTCCCTCAGTTGTCTTGTGCAGCCAGTGCTTACAGGTAGTGAGGGCTCAGGTGGCCCAAAGCATCTGTCCAAAAGAGAAAGACCTGAAAGGTGGAGCCCATCACCTTTGGAACCCCAGGAGTTTGTTTCCCTGCTGAATCATAAGGGCTGAACCTTTTTTTCTTTCGATTCTGTACCTTGGACAGGGCTGTAAAATCTGCTACTAGGAGAGAAAGATGACATATTCATCCTTCTCCCAGAGTAACAGCGCAAAACATTTTTTGATACATTCATCCAACGTTCGCAAAAAGCAAAGGCATAATTGAAAACCCAGAGGAAAAGAAGGCTCTGATGCATCAATGAGTGTTATACACACTACTATAAATTCCCCCCTCAAGCCCCTCTTCAGGTCCCTGCTCGTCTGAAAGCATAAAAATGGGATTTTAATCTTATAATTTATTTTAATAATGTTTATTACCAATCTCAACTACTCATTTACTGTTTACTGGCAATTTAATATTTTGTGAGCTTATGACTACAACCTATTTAATACATGCTGAAGAGCTCCAAAAGATACAAGGGAAATTTAAAATTAGTTCAAATCTAGGGTTAACTGAAAAAGTTAACTCTGCTCTTGTATCCACATGTAGTTTCCAGTTTGCCATTGCAGGACTCCCTCCAGGGCCAGGAAAGGTACAGAGCCACTTTAAAACAGCATTTTTCCAAGGGCCCTGTTCTATCTACTGAGTAAGCAGGACACAGTTCATCCCATGCTAATAGCACTGAGGTATCATTAGCATTACTGAAGTTATTACAGCAGTTGTGATGTCACTGCTGAACAGTTTTCTAGATTAAGGGTTGAAGTCTGTCAGTGCTTTATAGTATTCTTAATTCTAAGAACAGAATTGGCACGTAAATAATTAACTAAGTTTTGGAGCACCCAACTTTGCTCCCTGCGTTCAACACATAAAATACCAGTTGCAGTGCTTAGCAACTTTTTAAAATAAAAACCCATATAAAATTTTCATATTCAGAATGGCCAGAGCAGCAAATAGATCAGTAACTTGTGTAAAAGTTACTGCCAATGAATAAATAAAGCTGTTGCAGTTGGCAGGGAACCAACATGGATTCTCTGAATGACAGTGAAGTACATCCCCTGTGGCACTCAAGCATGCAGGAAGATGGGCAACAGTCAGTAGTTGCTATAAAATTTTAAAAGGGCAAGAATTTACACCTTTGTGCAGTGCAAGTCCCAAACTACGACGCTGCTGAGCTTTTACAAGCAGGGTATGCATAGTATAAGTAAGAGTGGCCGAATGAACCCAACACGTCCTGTGACAATCAGCTTCAACAAGGTGATTTATTTCAGTTGGAAAATGGTGCTGGAACGAAGCATTTTGCTGCCTCCACCCCTATCACCACAGCAGGCTTCACTAGACATAAATTAAAACACTTTTATTCTGCTAAACCCGAATGAAAGTGCCCAAAAGAAGAGGGCTCCTCTCATTACACCCAGCAGTGGCAAAGCGACAGATCTCAGCTGATCCAAACTGGAGCAAGTAGGAGAGATGGAGACAAGGCACGTGTTAAACACACCTGAGACTTGTGCAGATTTTGGCAGGGAAAGGAGGGTTTTGATTGAAGAGGCATTAAGGCCCGAAAGGTCAGTAGTTCAGGAGGGTCCACCAGAGTTATCTTGAAGCGTGGTTGCAACCACAGCATTTGCTGTCAGACGTAACTCTGCAGCAAAACTTAGCAGGACAAAATGACAAAATTTGACTTCACAACTAAACAGGAGAGATATCTTCTAATAACGTGGCCTTAGGTCCCTCATATACAGCAATATATCACTTTCCTAAAAAACATCTGTAGTACCAAGTCAGTAACAAAAGGAAGGTAAACTGCATTAAGTTAAAAAAACAAAACAAAACAAAACAAAGAAAACCTGCTAAAAAGTGCATTTAGTTCAACAAACATCATTGCTGAAAAATTTCATTTTTAGGTTGTGTCTAGCAAAAATCTGCTTCTTCCTTGGGATTGTTATACACTGTGTGTTTTCATTTGACAATGTGGTCTTCAAAAAGAGGTTGCAGGTGAAAAGATGACCATGTCTGGAGTCCGGTGACACAGAAAGCTGAGTGAAAAAGAAAAACTCAGTTAATTTTTTCCATCCTAGAGGAAGTTAATAACTTTGCATGTGCCAACCTAATTTTTAAAAATTTTCATTAAAATAATTTTTTAAAATTTTATTTAAAATTTTTTAGAGGAAAAAAAAGATGTAACTACGAAGATAAACGGAAAACATCCCATTATATGATCTGACTTACTTTAAATTAGAAATAGCAACATATATTTTGTAATGAATTTGTCTTTCAGACACCAAGCTGCAGTGTTTGTTCTTTCTCTTATAAGGCTATTCCAGAAAAATATTGTCCACTTACCTTTACTTTGTATCACAATTCTTTTCACTTTTATTGTTTCAAACCACTTCTCCTTTGTCTAAACCCTGTTCCTGTATTTTACACATTTCCAACGTGATTCAGCCACTGTGATCCCCCCTCATGTACTCACTGAAGAAGGCAGAACTGAGTTAAGAAGGAATAAGCTGGGCACTATTTTTAAGGGTATTTTCTGAATTCTTCAGCCTATCATCTCTTATGTACAAGGTTCCCAGAACAGTTGTACACCTTCACTGTCCAAGGCAATAAATAGAATAAAACAGAGCAATGAGACTGTGGCTCAAACTGTCTCCACAGAGACAACAGCTGCTCAGTTTTATTCTCCATTGAGGAAGGGACCTCGAGTTAAGAATATTCCTCCAAAATACCTTGTTAAAAAACAGACTGAGGTGACTGAGGTGTTTTACAGCAATGGAGAATGACAATTTTCCTTCCAACTTGCATTGCTGTTAACAAGAAACAAACAAGTGTTTCCTTTTCTGAAGCTGTCAGAGAGGTTTCAAATAGCAAAAACCAACTCCACATCCAAAAATTATACCAGGACCAAACCATTACATGAAAACATGTGCTGGAACAGCAGAGAGGAACATGCTAAATACATTCTGTGGTTCTCTGAAGTGTTCACTTCCAGAGCAATTCTTACCTTGGTCTGGATCAATGTTTTGCAGTCATTAACACTGAATCCATCAAATCTAACGTCCTCATCATCTTTGACATTTGACTCTTCAAAAATATCAGCCTGGCTCTCTGAAATGTCCTAAAAAACCAAAATTTTCATTTCATTTAAGAATTTATTTATGCATTTCTAGCTGGTTTCAATGCATACAACCTAAAGAGAAGTTTCCCTCAAAGAACAACCACTAAATTTTACTTTCTGAAGCTGTGTTTTATCATGTGCCCCCCTTCGCATCAAAACAATTTTATGCCACAACCAGTTCTACCTACACACATGAATCTGTGACTTCAATTAATAAAAAAGCCATTTCCAATTGGAATTAGCCTTAGTTAACACCAAAGCATTGCTGAGAAATCCATCTTAATCTGTATTGTTAAAAGCAATACAATTTTCCTTTAACAGACGAGAAGTAATGATGTAAGTTAAAGCTGCCTGGGCATTGATTTAATACTGGGGGGCAAGAAAGGAACAGGATGGGAATTTAGCTTTGTGGGAGAAATGTCTCCCATTCTCTCTCTGTTAAATGACAGTTCTATAAAAGTGACTTTCAAATTCAGAATAGGTTTTTACCTGCAGCACTGTCCTTCTGTTTGTATATAACTTGCTAGAAAAGTCAAGTATGCCCATAAAATCACTATCTTGCCAACTCCATGCTTCAGCATTCAAATAATCAATTGAAACATTTACTTCGGAAAATTACATGCGACTAATTAATCCCAACCAAATAACTGAATACTAAACCATCCCTGACATCTCCATCTTCTCAATACAATAGATTGCTAAACAGAGACATTTCTATCTGAGATCTTTCAACACTGTTGGTTTGATCTCAATCCAATTTAAAACATTCCCTCCCTCAAGCCTTGCAAAAGCAGACAGAGGAATAATGTGAGGAAAGGGGAAGTTGAACACACTTTCAGTTCCTACCCAGTAAAAACACCCAATAATTACTGTAACAGCCTCTCTGATTCAGATCTGATTTTCACTTAACAGAAGGCTAACAATTTTCTTGCACTCTGAGCAAAAAAAGTAAACAATCCTACTGCACACACACCTGGGAGCTGATTCTCCACCTCTACCATCTGAAAGCTACTTCTCCATCTATACCAAAGCTGAATGTACCACCTAGCAAGAGGGAGCTGTGTGGGACAGACTTCAATGTAAAACCAATCAAAGTTGGGTCCTGCACAAGTTCACAATTACTTACACATAAAGATGAGAAAACACTAAGCTATCATCTTAAAAAGCTCTCTGTTAAAAAAAAAACCCTCATGACTCAGATCTAGTCCCTCATGCATCTGCATTTACAGCTTACAGAAGATCAGATTCCCAACACAGTGTTTGTGCTGGCAGAATGGAAAACCATTGTTCAATTACCTTTTGATTTGCATCTATTCCGAGAACACTCAAGAGGTTTTCTTGGCAATGAGATTTACTCCGGGGATGTCTTAAGCTGGAGGTATTATCAAAGTCTCTGAGCGTTCTCCATATGCTAGGAAACAAAACACAGTTTGAGGTTTTGGGCTGAGGTTTCCAGTGAACATACACAACAGTTATTTTCACGACATACATCTGTATACCAATGTGATCTAAGAAGCAACTTGTCTCAAAACTCTTTCTACACTCGTCCATACTATCAACCCAATGTACTAATTAGCTGGCACGACAATTAGGGGAAGCAGTTAGTCAGCATAACTCTATGTTTGTGCTCCTCAGATAAGGAGGGCACTAGAAGCACATTTCAGAGACTGCTACATGCCAACAGCTCACATTGCTCAGTTGCTTCTGTGAAATGTGGGCAGAGTTCAGCCCTGTTCATTCTGCACTTTGTCTCTTCTGTCTCTCAAGCCTTTCTCCATCCCATAGGTCACACTTCACCTCTGCAGCACCTGTCCTGGAAAACAAGCCAAAGGCACTCGCTGCTGAAACAGTGAGAAGGAGACAATTCCCTCGATGTGGTACTTTGGATTCTTACACTGGATTCATCACATATAAAAATTCAGTTGGGCTTTACTTAGTTTGCACTTGTCATTGCCCTTAGTGCTCACCACAGTAGACCAGGGAATTTTTGTCTTTACTTGGTACTCTGCTGTAATAGTGCAGTCTCCTTAACAATTGTATTTCTCCACAAGTTTGATGCTGATTAAAACATGACACATATGCAGGGAACTTGGCTGAATGGGTGCCCACACTAAAAGTTTTATCTACATTTCTTCTGAGTCTTAGGACATTTCTCAAGTATGATCTGACACAGCTTTCTAGACATAAAGCCTCAGAGTTATGAAAAAATAACTGCAACACTGTTCAGTAACTACAATACTGCTCAGAAGCTACTGATCCTTAAAAAACGTGTAACAAAACTAGAAGTGTTCCAGCTGTCGCAAGAGAAAGCTTAGTTAATGATACTAATTGCTATTAATATAGCCCAAGAAAGAAGCCAGATGCACCACAGATTCTGAAGCACATCTGGTTAAACATGAGAAGGAGTTACCAACTGGGAAAACAGAGGTGGGAGAAAAGAAACAGCAAGTAAGTTGTTAGTAGAAGCAGCAGCCTTGGATGATGAAGAAAGAAGTGGGATGTGCTGTAAAGAAAGAACAAGCAAACAGGAAGAACAGGCTGCCTGTTGGGTTCTGGCATTCCAGAGGCTTAGTCATAAGAAGGCACACCAACAGCAGGAAAAACACCAAGCAGGAATTTGTAATTTTGATATATTCCCTTCATTGTCTTACAATGGCTAAAACACCATCCATTTCCTTTAACAATGTGCTACAAAACTGGTAAGATCCATACACTGAAAAGCATAGGACTAAAAAGATTTTTAAGTGCACCACTGATTTTTAAATTACGAAATAAACTGAAATTGCTGAGGAACTTTTTATTTTCTTTTTCTTTTTTTCCCCCTTTTTTTTTTTTTTTGTTTGTTTGGGGGCTTTTGTTTTGGGGTTTTGTTGTTGTTTTTGTTTGTTTTTTGTTTTGAAACTGTTAATCTAATCTCATTACCAAAGTTGATTCTTCAAAAGTTCAGGAATCCAAACATCTTCATTATTTGCATCAAGAACTTGCTCTAAGCTTCTTATGCTCTCTCTGGACTGTGGTACAAAGACTTCTGGAAAGCCCAACTTAAATATCTCCTCATAGCTGTGGTCTGCCTAGAAAAAAGGAGAGTTTTATTACATACACCGTACAGGCCATCCCCATAGTTCATTAACGACCTAGTCCAAAGATTGCAATATTTCCAGGGATTGTCTTACCTATTGCTTTTAGAATTTATATTTACATTAATATTAATAGCAGAGGGACTGAGCTCATATTTCAGTGTTTTGAGTATTCACCTAGAATTAGAGGAAGAAAGAGTCCCAGAGTGTCTGATGAACCTTAGGCCTTAACTTCTCATTTTCTTGGCCATAGGCTGGTTTGCATATTTATCACTTATGACTCCTCCTTCTGCTCAGCTGATTCAGTCCAGGTCAAATCGGATGCACACATCAATTCAAAAGCTTGTTTTGCTCAGTATTCAAACGCTCCTAATTCAAATGTAACACACCTGCTGAATGCTACAGTTACCAATAAACACTTGCACTGTGCAAGTCTGCAAAAAAGCTGGGGTGAGGATGTTTCAATATCCTCGCATTTGCACCAAACTTTTTCCAGCCTATGTTAAAAATCAGAGTCAGATTTAAATCCTGTTTCTCCTCCAGTAGTGATGAGGAGGAGTTTTGGAGGACTGACCACAGCACAGGAGTGATCTAAACAGGCCCACTGGAAGTAACAGGGTTATCTGACTACTAAGAAACACTTATACAAGGGAAAATATGGATAATTTGCATCCTATCCTGGAGGGATGTTAGCATGCCGTCTGGTTCAGAAGCTGTGTCCTTTTATTCTCTCAAAGAAGGAATTACTGCAATTTTCCAAATAAAAGCGATAAATCAACTCCACCACCCTGTCCAGGGACTGCAATCCAGGAGCAGCAACGTTGTGTGAAAACTGAAGAATGGAACCAGTCAGTTTGGGGTTTTGCCCAGCAATCAACAATTTAGTCTGAAAACCCTAAGCATGGATACTCCATATTTTTATCATTTCATTCAATTCTGAGAGCTGAAACATTCCAGAGTTTCTTTACACTGAACTCAGAGAAGTGGGGTGAACGCTGAGAGTACAGAGTTAATCTAAGGATGAGTGAGCAAAATCAACAGAGATGGCACTTCTGACTATGCTGCAAGGAACAGAATTTGTGCCCTGTGCAGCTCACTCCTGAAGTAAGGCCTTGCTGAAATGCCTGTCCTGATGATTCACTCCTGGGACATTCAAAGACTCCTGGGTAAATTCCTTTGAATCTTGCCCGAATATCACAATACTTTCAATCAAATTGTAAATTATTTCAACAGGGAAACAACATGGAGGATGCTAACAGATGCCCGAGAAGCAGAATTCTGTGAAGTAACTCTTGCTAATGCATACGTGGTCAAGGAAAAGAAGCAACTTCCAAGTAAGCACCAAAATTGAAATGGGATGGGAGTCAAGGAAAAGCCAGGCAGCTGCTCTTGGCTTTGGGATAAGTTACAGTCCCCAGGGAGGGATGCACAGCTCTGCCTCAGCTGCAGAATCTCCCTAGAGCCTTGGTGCTGCTCCAACACACATAAAAGTCACTTACAGTTTAGCCAAGACAGATAAAAAGTAAGAGGGTTTTTTTGCCTTTATTACTGTCTACTTCAGTGAGTGTTTCTGAAACAAAGCTTGGGTATATTTCCATTTATCTTGTGGTTTTTTTACTAATTATAAAAGATCAATGTACAAAGTTCACATCAGTATTTTCTGAATAAATCCTATTATATCAAAGTACCCCATGGCTTAAACACATGCACCAGTCCCTCTCTCAAAAGCCAGTATTTTAAGAGCACATGAACCATCCTTGAAGTTTTCAATCATGTAGGCAAAATATACTCAGTTACTGCAAGGAAATTAATGGTTGTTTCCATCTGAAAACACATGATTCTGATCCCAATTGACATAATTTAATTAAATAAAGCAATAAATGTTGAAGGTCAGACCTCTGACCTGAGATGATTTCCAGGGGTCCCTTCCAACCCACCTGGCCTTTTTTCTATTGACCATACAGAAGACAGAGCCCCAGTCCAAAGGGGTCATGATCTCAACTTAACAACACAAAAAGCACAGGCATGAAGGACAAGGACAAGTTAAACATATATTCTACACTCCAAGAAATCTGCAGCAAGAAATCTGTGGCTGTCTCTCTACCTTGAGACAAGAAAAGGCAGCTTGAAACTTTAAGCATGGTTAACTTATTTAACTTGTACTGGACATTTCTTTAACAAATGCAAAATAAAGAAAAGGCTTCAGTAAGGTTAAGAACAATTTCTTTTGGAAAAAAACCAAGCAACCTGCTATACTCCATTTCAACTTCAGTCATTGCAACATTCTCTTTTTCCAACAGAAAATTTCTTGTCCCCCATTTCCAGCATTACAAAAAATTAGAATTCTCTGTTTATGCACACCAATAACCAAGTATTTTGTGTATCTACACTCAGTCACTGTGGGCAGCTTATCTCACCTGCTTCGTCGTGCTTTCCCTAGTAATACCTCTGCAACAAGCAAAATTCCTAGGCAAGGGCAAGAAATCCTGTCTCCAGAAAACCCTCAGTTCCCTACGCATACTAAAACTCACCCAACAGATTACAAGCAGAAAATTATTACTGCTACAGATTAACCCCATGGAAGTCTTAGCTGGATGTTCTCTTTTCTCAAATGCTGTAATTCAGGATAAAAGTAGTAAGAACAAGGAGATTTTGTTCTGTATTTTATGTTCTTTCTTCCCTTTTGTTGCTTTCCTTCCCTTTGCTGAAGCATGTTTGGTCCACATGGAAACACATTCATCCCAACAAAGTGTAATCCTTTACCTGACCCTTTTTTGTGTGTGCTGATAAGTATTCATTACATTTATAACTCAGCATTTTAGCTCTGACATTGTAAGAGAGAATGGAATAACCTATGCTAAAAATGAATTATATTAAACAATTTCTATTATTCCTTGTGTGTCTCCATCGGTCTAAAATTCCAGAAAAACTGTTGATATTATTCAGGAAGTATATTAAACAACAAAAGTCATTGTTTTTGCCAGTTTCTAACTCAATGGTATGTGGGTTTACTTCAGTAAGTTTTCGGGCAACTCACAGAATTTCCGTCCACCCTGCTTTTGTCACCCACCTTCCCGATTCGTTGTTTCCTATCGCTCTTTCCCGTCCAGCTTTTAAAGTGCATGTGCTTCAGGGCAAGGTTCACGGTGCCTACATGCTTACTTATTCCTAGTGCCTAGAAGCAAAGTAGTGCATTACGTTCTTTAAAGCTCTCCTGCAGGACAACTTAACTATTTGTCAAACACTGTAAAGAAGTTGCTTTTGTTCCACTGGAGGTAGCTGCAAAGTAGCCGGAGAGTTTCTCTCCATGCACAGCATTACCCTCTACAGAGAAGACAGACACAAATCCGGAGGTGTAGGAAGCAGTAACACAAACATTTCTGGTCCGTGGTTCGCTGTGAACACATACCTCGTTCAGAGAGCTCGAAGCCTCCCGTGTCCCACGGCACAGAGATGGCTCAGCACACGAGTGGGCAGCAGAAGGGTCCGGATCGGCTCCCGAAGTTTTTGCTGACTTCACCAAAACTTCAAGGTTATGACTGAATGTCTCTGATTTGTCTAAGGGCTCCTTGAAGCCTTCAAAATCACCCCAGGAACCACTGGGTTCTGAGGTACTAGAGCTGCTCTCAGAAAACTCCTCACAACTTCCACCTTTGCTGTTCATTACAGGGAGGCTTTGCTGCATTGCTTCAAGATTAACAATCTCTTCATTGCTCGTCCTCTCATTCCAGCTACAGCCACTTTCATCGAGAGACACACCACCTGCCTCAGCTGCCAGGTCTTTTGGAGACCCATGGTGTGATATGTCTGTATTAGCAAGACTTTCTACCACTGACAAGTTCTGCATCGTTCTTTGAGAGAAAAAAATAATTTGTTGAAATCTGTACCGCAAAAAGGTTACTGAAGTTCAGTTGCAACAGAAACATGAGTGTTTCCAAAACAAAATAGAATTCTTCATTTCACCCCAAAGAATAACAACACTGCTGAAACAAAACAGGATGTCCTTCAGCCTCTCCTCCAGCACTCGGCATGTGCACGTTATTCGGCCTCACTTTCTGTGTAGAGTATTAAGCCTGCAAAGAAAGGATTATAAATAAATACCTCTGTGATAAGGGCTGTGTAGGAATACAGATAGCTGATAAGGTAGGAGAAAGAATGCTTGGGTTAAAATAAACACATTCCAGCATTATCCACTGAAAATTGCTGTAGGCAAAATTATTTAAAATTTACGCTTAACTATCTGCCCACACCAAAAGAAAGCCATTAAATTAGTGAACAATACAAATACGTAACAGAAGTTGCTGGATTATTAACTCCGTACTGACTGAGTATACCAGAGACAAACCAAAATAACTACAGTCAACATCCAACGCTTTAAAAATATTTTCTGTGACTACTTCATCCACCTCATGCACATTCAAATAATACTCCTTCTGTCTGCACGGGCTGCCCCAGCCCAAAGACCAGAATCCTGTGAAAAGATAGTATTTCCAACGATTTAGGTAATTGAGGCAGATCTAATAAATTCAGGTTGGCATCTGTAAATGCTACAGGCAGTGCTGCATTTATCATGTTAGATCAACGCCGTCTCCTCAAGCATTTTCCCGAGCTGGTTTGGGGGGGAGTGGGTGGGTTAAAAAACACTCGCTAAACGCGCTTCTCACCGACCTGCCGCGGTGCTTAACAGAACGAATGTGTTTTTATCCGCCAGGTTTCCTTCGGAGGCGGGCCGGGCACGGACCGGGGGTGACACCGTGGGGTCCCCCGGGAGGGCGGGACAGGACGGGGGACGCGCGTCCGGAGCCGCGGGCGCTTCCCGCGGGGCTGCGGCTGCTCCGCCCGCGATGTGCCCTGCCCGGGCACGGAGCAGCCTNGGCCGAGGTGTGCGGGGCGGGCCGGGGCGGGCGACGGGGCCGGCACCGCCCGGGACAGCCGAGCCCTCCATCCATCCATCCATCCCTCCGCCCCAGCGAGGGCAGGAAGCCTCAGCTCATCCTCATTCCCCGCTGTCTCCCCTCGCTCTGCTTTGACCGGCGCCTCTCCATCCCCGCCCCCGGGCCGCACCCGCATCCCTCGGGTTACAGCCGCCCTGCCCGCCGGGAAGAGGCTGGGGTTCAAATTGTGATGGGGAAAAAAAAAGTATTCACTCTTCCTTTTTTTTTTCCCTCCCCCAGCTTCTTGCTGCGGCCTGGCAGGCTGAGGACACACGGTTTGGTGGTAGTGGTGGTTCCTGTCTGCCTTTCTTTTGAGACTAGCTAGAATTCCCACGTAGTTGCAAAGTTCCAGGATATGGATTTTTAAAAGGTGACAATCAGCCCACCCACTAATATCACCTCAGGATAAAACAGTAGGAATGGACCAGCAACAACCCTCTTCTTCCCCCTCTGCTTCTGCCCCCCAAGGTATTTGGCTGTCCCCCCTCTCTGCTGAGGCTGAGGCTTGATCCCCTCCCAACAGGTAAAGCCAGAAGCTGTGGGCCCAGTGCTAAATTTTACAGGTCATCCCACAGCCTGGTTGACCATCCACCCACCTCTCGAGGAACAGAGGTGTAGGCTGGAGGCTGCCTGCCCCAGGCTGGCTGCTCCCAGGCCCGGGGACACAGAGAAAACTCCTCAGCTCCCTGTCTTCAGGCTGGGTTAAACATCTGGGTAGTCCCAAGGAACAGGGGACAGTTGTAAAAGCAAGGAAAGAGGTTTTCTGGAGCAAGGCCCAAAGTAAAAAGCTTTTTCTAGGCACACATGTTTTCCAGCCCAGACACAGACACATGCACTCCTCCCACGCATCTGACTCTCATTCCAGGCTGTAGTGCTTTATCCGAGGTTGAGAGGCTGGATTTGGGAGTGATGCCCAGAAGCAGAGCCAAAGAAACTTTACTGGCAACTGTCTGAAAGGTTTTTTTAATTTGTTTTCTTACTTCTTTGGAGCAGTTTCCTGCTCTGTGTGGCCATCCCGTGGCAGGCTGCAGCTCTCAGGATATCCGACCGGCTCGGCGAGACTGTGATTCAGCCCCAAAGCGTCTGACACTGGCTGGGCTGGCGTCACCATCCCACGCTGCAGCCAGTGTGTGCCGTGGGGACCTCAGGGGTTCCAGCTCTCTCTACAGTTTTGAAGGAAGATCAGCATTCTTTTGCAGTGACTGAGATTGTTTTGCTCGGCCTTACATTTTCACCTTTGTCTTCTCGAAGGAAAAGGCTGCAAGCAGGTGGCACAAAGGCTGAGAGGCTCCTCTCCTCTGCCACGCTTTGCATCCAGAGGGGAAGGGGTGTGTGGGTTTTGCAAACCCTGCCAACTTCAAGGTGTCTCTGCAGCAGAGCAAGGAGCGGTGCAAGAGCTGGGGAACTTCAGAAGCTGCCACAGGCCTTAGAAACCAGAATGTGGGAACAGAAGGAAACTCTAGCACCATTCTCCCCAGGGTAACATCAGAAAATCTTAAGGGCTGGCCGCGTAACACTGTTGTTTGTGTCTCTCCAGCACACCTTATAACCCACCTTGGGAAAACCAGTTGCTAGCCCTGGGTCCCTGCAGTGGAACAATTGGCTGCACCATCTGCTGGGTGTACCCACTACTACCTCTGCTCTCAGGAAAATGCCACTGAAATCACACACAGTCACAAGGAAAACCTGCGCTGCTGTGATTTTGGAAGGTTTCCACTCCAAAAGGCATCAGTGTGAGGTACAGCCGCCCTGCAAAGTGGATTTCACCTGCCCCTGCTTGAATTCACTCCTCTGAGCTCAGCTGAGTGTGTGATGGCCACTGCTGGGATCACCAGCTCCTGTTTTAAACGACACTGGCTTAAGTTAGAAGCATCAAGACAGGTAGATTAAGAATTTTCCCCTCTGAAGTATAGTCGGATAAAATTCCTGTTAGCTGGTTGGGGGAAAAAAAGAATTTTACCATTTTGTCAGACCAGGACTTGTGCATAATTACCGCATTAAATCAATATTTTCTTTTTGAATTATTACCACAGGTTTTTGGGTTGACACTTTTTAAAAAAAATAACCGTCATAATTTAAAAGGTAAATAGATCAAAAGCTTCCAACATGGACTATAAGTGTATGTTTAGATACATATGTGTGCATCTACTAGAGCAGAATATCATTACTCAAAAACTCACCAATGCAAACAACTGAATTGACTGAGCACTCATCTTTAACTATTATTACTGCTCCTCCCAGCATTCCTGCTGGAGAATCATTTGAGTTTAATACACATACTCTAGAATTATTATCTTTTTCATTTTATCCCTTATCAATTATTGCAAATATCAATTTGCAGTGAAAAATTCAATGTAATAACTGAAAAGTGTTTACTTTCAGGTCAAATCAGCACCATGCTGCTCTATTATGAATTTGTGTTTGCTTGTGAAGGATCTGGTCCCGGATTATTGAATTGTGTGGGTCCCCTGTAAATGGCCAGGATGATATGGATACCTTTTTTCTTCATCCATTTTTCTTTTTAAAAAAATGTAAGCAAGATATACTTTTGTATGCAGAATATTCAAATTTGTTTCTTTGAGTTTTTTAATTGAAGTTTTAAACAAGATTACCTTGCTATTTAAAGGGCTGAAATATTTTCTTTAATTTGTATTAAATACTTGGATGTCTTTTTTTGTAAAAAATAATATAGTTACATTTAGCTAAACTGATGTAAAATGTCATTTAGAAAACAGAAACAAACATGTTTTCAGAAGCAAATAAATAATTTTGAATGACTCAAAATGACATTTCAATAAGCGAACTGCCTTTTCAGTCAATGATTAATAGTTTGTTTTCACCCTAAATATCCAGATTTTAGACATGTAGGACATCACTAATTCTTTCGTTTCCATAGTAATACAGAATGCTCAGTTTTTTGAAAATTCACTGCAGAGATCAAGTCTAAATACTGATCCAAATGGCTATCTGTGGCTTACATTTGAATGTGTGGTTGATTTTTCCTCCGTCCTGGAGGCACAATGGGTTTGCCATGTCTTCTTCCCTCTCTGCTTTGCTGCTGGTGTGAGTGGTTTGAAAGGTCGGTAAATCCCTTGTCTTTTTCCTGATTTACCCACGTGAACAGCAGATCCTCAGGGCAAACTTTACTCCTCCCCAGTGCACGGTGGGCGCAGATTCCTGATTCCCCTGTGGAATATTTCCCTGTGTGCTAAACCAGTGTGATGGGAGCAGCTGGCACGAATGAGCCACCTGCAGCTCTTAGCAGTGCCTGGGCTAAAAGACGAACCAGGATTTTTCCAACAGCAGATGGCAGCTCTCCCTTGTCTCTCTTTCGTGCACACAACACATCTGTCAGTTCTCCTGAGCAGGGCAAGTAATTAATCCCCTCTACACTGCACATTATAAAGGTATAGGACCTCCTGCTTTGTGTGCTGACCACAGAAAATCCATCCCACGGGACCCCTTCATTGATGGGCTCTCACTGTAGAAGGATCTACCCATAAAGAAAGTGACATCCCTTGCCAGGAGGTGTAAGAGGTACTTTAGGCCCCTCTCTTCTTGTCCCAGGAGTGGAAGGTAGGGGAGCTGTAATCCACCTCTGAAAATAGCGAGATGCAAGAGGCATCAGTGCCCTGGATTCAGTGGCTGCCTTCAGTGCTTTTGTTTGCCCATCAGTGTGGCTCCAAAGCAAAGCTCACATCTGCTGCGACTGTTAGTTGGTTCTCAAAATGATTTTGGGGAGCACAAACAGGGGAAAGGCAGTAAAACACCTTTCTATTCTGGCACTTCATGGAAACATCGTCTTTCAGATCAGTGGGCTGCACTACATTAAGATCCCCCAGCAATACACATAATTCATGTGCTATAAGAAAACTCTCAAGGCATTCAGAGCTCCCACAAGATCCCAAAGTGGGTTTTATGACTATATGAAAAGGGTCAAGTGAGGCTGAGGCCTTCCCATTTGCCAGCATTTGCCCGCCTTCCACTCTGCCACCACTTCATCATCCACTGACACTTCTAGTTTGAAATCCTTTCCTCTCTTCAGCTGCTTTCCCTTCTGTTGTCAGTCCTACTTGCTGAACCCCTCAATTATTTTATCAGATCTTTTTCTTACTATCCATTTGCCAACTTTTCTCTCTTCTGCCTTCAGCTTCCTGAAAACTCAGAGAGTTGTGACTTGGGCCCCTGATGGAAGTGGTGGTGTTTTTTATTCAGTGAGCAGGACATGAGAGGGACAAAGGTTTCCTGGGTAGCAGAATAATTTGCTGGTAGAAGCAGGAGATTGCTAATGTCATGAGTGCTCTTGGTATGAGAGTGCTGGCCAGCAACAGATTTCAGAGAATAAAGGTGATCCTCTTGAAGTCCTATTACACTGCACTGAGGGCACAGCAGACACACACCTACTGTGAGAGCACACACAGCAGCAGCTGCTCACATGGGCTCTGTCACCATGCTGGAGGACCTGGAGAAATGACAGTGCTTTGATGTGGCTCCAGGGTGCTATTCTTGGGTCCCAAAGAAGATCCCTTCAAGGCCATGCTGTTACACACCTTTTTTACCTCCTTCCCTCCTTGGCTGGAACCAGCACCCTGTGTCCACACTCCTGTTTCCAACAGGAAAAAGCAGTGAGTGCTGCTTTTCTATACAGGCTGCTTGGCCAGGGGGGCAAAACTTCTGAAGGAATTTCAGCTCTGGGCTCAGATCTGCAGGGAAGTGATAAATATCATTAGACTGCCCAGGAGTGTTGGCACACCTCTAAAAGCAATTCCACAGGAACTGAGAGCTGCAGGAGAAATAATTCACACAGCAGCTATGTGAAAATACCAACAATTATCAGATCTGCCTGCCCAGCCCTGATGCAGGATGGATGGCTTTGCCTCAAAGCCATGCAGCAAACATTGCCATGTTTGTGTAAAACAAATTGTGGGATGGCTCCTTCTCTCAGTTGGCAGGGCTGGCAGCTATCCAAGGTGTCACACTGGCTTCTAGAGGCCCTGGAGAGGTGACATGGCCCCACAACAGTGTCTTTCTCCAGAGCCACCAAGTTGTTGCACACACATCCTGCAGGAAGGCCTGTGGCAGGAGCCAGAGGGAGGGAGGGAGTTCAGCACCTTCCATGATTGATGTGCAAACCTGACACTTATTGCACCAAATGATTTGTTATCATCCACGTAGCATTGGCCATCTAAATATCTTGCTTCTTATGATCAACTCAGCCAAGAAAAGGATCCTAAAGCAGGTAGTTATACATTTCTTTTAGTTCTGAAACCTCCAACTCCTGCTTCTCTTACTGCTGCATTCTTTTCCTACTTCAATTTCTCCTTGCCTTGAGTGTAGTCAAAGCAGAAACACTAGGAGCATATTCTCCTTGTGGTACCTTTTCTGGACACAGGTGAAAGTGGGCCCTACACTCTCTGAACCTGCTACATAAGCCACATCTGCAAAAAGGAGGTTGTTTAAATGTAAGACAGTGGGGTGTGGTACCACACTTGGATTGTATTTAGTGCTTCACTCTCACTTACCTATACTTGCTCTGCTATTAAAGTTTCACATTAAGCTCTTGTTCTGTGTCGCTTCTTTTGCTGATCTTTCAAAATCATCACATTCATATATTAAACCCAGCAGTCTCTGCTGCCCACAGAGGTTTTTCAGGTACGTAGATATTAATTTACTGGGAGCATGCTTGGCAATTTTTGCCAGTCCCCTGCATGCCCTGTAAACTGAGCCATGATCACTGTGGTCTGCAGCTCACTAATCCTCTGTTTTAATGCCTGATTAGGTCCCAAATCCATCATTGTTAGTGAGATGTGGGTGTGGGGAGGGCAGGAGGATTTCATCCTCTCGGCTGAGAGTTAAGCTGCTGGAGGCACACCCTCCTGGTGCTGAACCAGTGTATTAATTAGCTTGCCTGGAGATTTCGTCGGTGCTGTTCGGTGAGGTTGTGGAAAGGTCACACACTCCATTAGAAGTGCTGTGCTTCAACTTGAAGTCATTACATTTGACACTTAGCAAATCTCTAGGAAAAAAAATCAAATAAAGCATTAGCATAAAAATATTTTAAAAACTCAAGTCCCCACTTCAAGCTGCACGTGAAAGAATCCCAAATCACAGTAATTAGCATCTTCTTAGTTCCTTAATTACAAGGATCTTGCTTCTTCGTTCTCTAAGAGAGCTCTGCAGGGGCTGCAAACTTGGTGCAGTGGTGCTCATCACTGCATTTTGCATGGGGTGAAACATCACCGTGCTGCCTTGCACAATGGGAAACACAATTAAAGGTGGTTTAAGTTATCTGCCCATAAAAGAAGACACGAAGTCCCTGATGGATGTGTCCATGTCCCAAACCCTGTGAAATTAAATTAAGTGTCAGTAAAGGTGTCATTTTATTACTTATAATGTAGCACTGCAGTATGAATGAAAAATATATGCCATCCTCCCATGCTGGGAGGAGTGGCCAATGCCCTGAAAGACTTCAAGAGGTTGGAGAGATGGGCAGAGAAGAACCTGCCGAAATTCAACAAATGCAAATGGAGGAACAAACCCAGGCACCAGCACAAGCTGGGAGTGTCCTGCTGGGAAGCAGCCCTGCGGGGAATGACCTGGGTGTCCCAGTGGACAACAAGCTGTCCATGAGCCAGCAGTGACCTGGGGACCAAGGAGGCCAATGGTGTCTTGGGATATATTAGGAAGAGCAGTGCCAGCAGGTCAGGGAGGTGATCCTGCCCCTCTGCCCAGCCCTGGTGAGGCACATCTGGAGTGCTGTGTCCATTCTGGGCTCCTCAAGACAAGAGAGACATGGAGCTCCTGGAGCAGGTCCAGCAGAGGGTGACAAAGATGATGAAGGGATGGATCATCTCTCTTATGAGGAAAGGTTGAGGGAGCTGGGCCTGTCCAGCCTTGAGAGGAGATGGCTGAGAGGAGACCTCATCAATGTTTATCAATACCTGAAGAGAGGGTGGGAAGAGAATGGACCAGGCTCTGTTTGGTGGTGCCAAGCTGTGAGACAAGAGGCAACGGGCAGAAACTGATGCACAGGAAGTTCCACCTGAGTATGAGGAAGAACATCTTTACTGTGTAGTGACCATGGACTGGAACAGATTGCCCAGAGAGGGCCTAGGGTCCCTCTCACTGGAGATATTCAAGCACCACCTGGATGCACTACTGTGCCAGGTGCTCTGGGATGGCCTTGCTTGAGCAGGGAGGTTGGACCAGATGACCCACTGTGGTCCCTTCCAGCCTGATTCATTCTGTGATTCTGTGATCCTTGAAAGAAAATAAAAACTGGAATTAAATGGCAAAAAGACAAAATTTGCTTGAGTTTTGCATATGTGTGTAAGACAGTCACCTGCCTTTCTTACCAGACAGGGCCAGCTCTCCAGTAAAGCAGTATGGCTGCAGCACAGACAGCAGGCAGGGCTTAGCTGTCAAATAAAGCAGGTGACAATTTCTGAAGCTGAACTGGCCCCTGTACTTCCAAACCTCTGCTCTGCCTGGGAGGTGGGAATGTGCTATCTCAAACATAGCTGGGTGAGCTGAGAATGTGTGTCCCAGGAATAGGACAGGTGACAAATGGCAGCTGATGAAGCTGAAGTAACTCCATCACGTTGGGATGCAGGTGAGCCCAAAGCAGCCAGGCAGGCTGCCACAGAACCATAGAATCATACAATATCCTGAGATAAAAGGAACCACAAGGATCATAGAGTCCTGCTCCTGTTCCTGCACTGGAAAACCCCAGGAATGAGACCCCATGTGCCTGAGAGGGTTGGAAGGGTCTGTGGGAACGAGTCCTTCTCTCCCACCTTTGCTATGGACATCCTTCGTATCCTCTCACCTTGTCTATCCCTTCCCCTCACAGCTAAAAACACGGTGTGTGCCATGCCACAATTGTTTTAGAGCTGTGCCTGCAGCATATGGAGCACATTAAAGCCTTATTCAAGCACCTCCTTGAGCCGTGTTTCCAGATGCTCTTTGCAGCATGCAGTTCACAAGAAGTCAGGCTTTAGCCTCGTTTCGTCTGTATTGCAAGTGGTAAAACTAAATACAGCTAAATGGATCACAAGGTAGTTGTTTTTGCAAAGAGGAAGCTGTTTAAACCTCTGAGGCTGGAGCTGACAGCCAGGAGCTGGCTGGGGAAAGGCAGCTGCTCCCAGCTCCGTGTCCCTAACACCATAAATATAAGACTGGATAATTTACAGCAAAATCAAAAGTGGGCAGAGGAGGGAACACAGCCAATCCCTCCTGCGCTAACGACGCTATCACAGCTCCAGCTGGAAGAGGGCAGCATGTGTTTTATTTGATGGTTTATATTGCTCCATGCTGAGGTCACATTTCCAAGAGCAAAACAAATCAGCGGCAAAAGCAGGGAACCTCTGCTGCAGCACCTGGGTCTGGCCTGGAAATTCAAAGTTTGGGTCTAGATCCACACTCTCCCCAAGCACCCAAGGACTTGCATTTTAAGATTTAGGTGTTCATTTCTTTTTATGCTACAAAACCCCACCAAAGAGAAAAGGCTTAGCACGCATATATTAGCAGCTGGCCTCGGCTTCTTATGCTATTGTAAATGAGGTCAGCAGGACTCTGCAGAATATTATCATAAGGTTGCAATTAGCAATGAGAATTATGCCACACACATTTTACATTAAAGGATACAGTTGCAGTAAAAGGCTGTTCAATTCAGACATCAAAGCACACAGTTCGTGTCAATTAATAATACAGCAAAATATAAACTTGAGATGCACAGACACACCAATAGTTCATTCTTTTAAAAAAAGCATTTGTTGAGAAGTTCAATCACATTTTATATTAACTTTCCATTTTTGAATATTGTATAAAAGCGCATAAATTTATTATTAGCTTGAATACAGACATGATTTACAAGGGTATGAATGTGTCAGGGAAACACATGAGTTATATATGGGTAGGCACATGTCGAGAAAAGGCATTTTGCTAAATAAAACCCTCTTTCAAAGTAAATCTAGTGAGACATTAAATTTTATAAAATACTTAACCACACACTAGCCTGTCAGTCTATTCACCAGTTGCTCTTTTCCTACAAGCTATTTATGTGTGCTGTTTAGGAGGGGAACCTTGCAGAATAAGGTGACTGGAACACTTCAGATTTTTGAGTTTATTGCTAACACCTGGATGTTGTTCTCCCTGCAGTCAGGGAAATCAGTTCACTAGCTGTAATTGGAACAAAGATTGGGTCTTCTCTTTCGAAATAATGACACCAAGGCTTCTATATTTAAATAAATTTATATGGAAGGGCTGGTTGGCAAAAATATTGTGAATACAGGGAAGACTGAACTGAATATATTGTGGTAAGGTTTGTATTTTAGATCTTTTCCTTGTTTAATTTTTAATGTATTCATTTTGCATTTCTACACAGCATCTTTCAACGCAGAAGCACTGGGCTAAATTTAGTTACAGTTAATGGGAGCTCCTTACTAGGTAAATAAGGGCTGTGAATTCATTTGGCAACATCTGCATGAAGGGCTGCGGCAGCACCAAGCAGAGGGTCCCAAGGACAGGTTTGGAAGTCAGGGATGTTAGATGGGAAATGCTTGCAGTCACTGCATCTGGATCAGCACATCCCAACAGCTCTGCTGCAGGGGGCCCTTCCTGGCCACAGCCAGCTTCAAGGTGCTGCTTTCCAGGCTGGAGCCTCGTGGAGGACAGCAGTGCAAATTTTCCTCAGCCCTCAGCTGAGACTGATGGTGTGTTTCGCGTGTGTGTTGCAGCATCCTGTTTTCCATACTCCCCCCATGGGGCAAACTACAGCTAGAAAATCTCGTTGCAGGACTGCTGAGTATTGGAAGGGCCAATAGTTCTGTAGGAAGAGAAAAGCAGCAAAGTAGAGCCTGTAATATAGGAAAAAGCATCACAGGTAGTTCCACAGACTGAAAATGATCCTCAGACGTGGTGCTGCAAGGGAAATGTTGGCGCTGCAAGGGAAGTGTCAGTGCTACAAGGGAAATGTCAGTGCTACAAGGGAAATGCAGCTTAGTCATGGGGCCCTGGTCCTGGGAGCTCTCTGACCCTTTCATCCTGTGAGCCACATGCCAAAATCTACTGGTCTTAGGTCATGAGCAACCAAAGAGCGGGATCCAGCAGCCATCCCTCCATCCTGCTGGTGCACTGAACAAGGCTTGGTCACCACTGGGCAGGCTGGTTAGCTCAGCTGGAGCCTGTGTATTTGTTTTTCCCCCCAGGCCGGGGATTTGGCTAACCCAGCAGAGCATGAGCTGTAGGTCTGGAGAGGATCTGTGCTCCATCTGCTCGGCAGTAGCAGGTGGCTGCTGGTGGATCACTCCTTGTGATGAGTGATCTGTCATCTGTGGCCCAGGTTTCATCCAGCTCTGCACAAGGACGCTGTGAGCCCAGCCGTGCCCGGTGTCCCTCAGTGTCCATCCACCCTGAGGGTGGGCTGCAAGATGTTCTTTCCCTTCTCACCCATTGGCATGAGGGTAAAAATATGATTACCCATCACTTGCTCCTCTTCTCAAACTTAACTTATCCCTGAGATGGCGATTCAGCCAAGGGTATATCTGCACCTCATTCCTCAGAGAGCCATGCCAGCAATCTGCCATTCTGAGTACCCTGTGTAAGGCAGTTCTCTCTCCTCTCCTGGTTTTGCTCTTATTTTTACCCAATTCTTTTACTACATCTTAAAAAAAATCTGCAATGTCTTAGCTAATTTGGCTTCATTTATGGCAGGGATTTCAACATTCAGTGAACCAGACCAAATTACTGATTTTAAAGGCCTGGTCTATATGGATATATATATCCTGGACTCTATGGATAGAGTCTTGAATCAATTACAACCAGCAGAAGTGATATGTGTACAAAAGCGAAGCCTGGTTCTAGCACTATACCCCTTTCTGTCTATGCTTTTCCCAGGAACTGAAGAAACTTTTCCAACATGACACAGAATCCATGATTTTACAACTGTGCTTTCTAGAGATCAGTCCTGAAGCCCCTAACATTTAAGAAACAAGGCTCAGCAATAAATTTGAGATTACTCTGTTCTGTGGCTACAGAGCTCTTCTTTGTGTGTTTGAGTAAGAAATCTTCCTTCATTTGCTAGGATTTTCTACCAGCATAATCCCAATTTTGGAATAATTAAGATCAGGAGAAGATTTGCGAAGTCCACCCTAAAATATTCTTCCCTTCTCTTAGGCAGCAATTTACTCTAATACTACATATGAATTATGTTGTATTAGAGTAGATTTTTTGATATGAATTCACAGCAATCTTTGGTTGTTCCAATTGATCCAGCAGTTTTCCCCAGTTAATTTTTCTGTAATATAAAAATGAATCAAGTTATTTTATAGGCTTGCAAGGTGAGCTTTTGAATTACTTAATTCAGACTTTTACATTTCTGAGGTGGATTTATAGCACTAAAAGAGTAGGGGTATGTGCAGCAGCTTAAATAATCAGACTAAATTATTCACAGTGTATATATAAAGTTGCAAAATAGTAATCTTATAGAAAATACATGTTTAAAGAACATTTAAAGTTTATTTTGTTATTATTTGAGTGATTTTGAAAGGCATTTTTCATGGGTACAGGGCGTCAAGTAAGAAATGCTATGGTATTTTGCCTTGGGGGGATTGTGTTCTTATCTTCCGACTTGCGAGGGGCCTGGGGTGAAATGTCCAAGCTGTTCTCGCTGTCACAGGCACATAATTCCACTCTGAAGTGTGTTAATATTCTCCCTGAGCTGTTCCTCTGAAACCCTCCCTTACTAGCTGTCTTCAAATACCAGAAACATCTTGAAGAGCCCTCGAGCTGCAGGGCCACGCAGTGCTCCTTCGGACACGTTGAGAAAGAGGGCAAGAACAGAGAAGAAATTGAAGCCAGCTGATGTGGTTGAACTGTGGAAATTCATGCATCCCGAATTCCGCGGATTTGCTTTAATCGGTGCCGCGATCCGTTTAGTTAAGCTGTCGTAAATCCTGGTGTAAGCAATACGGGAGGTATTTAGTAAGGCTAAGACAAGGAAGACTTGTTTCTCTTTTTTCCCTGGGCTCTCTCCACAGTCAAGCAAGAGAGAAAAAGGCTTTTCCAGGAGAGCAACTGTGGATTGATCTCACCAAGAGATGCTGAAAGAGCAATGTCTCTTCCTCCAGTCTGTCTGCTGCCTCCAGCTTGCTCTTATACTCACTAGGCTTTCCCACCAGCCAGATCAGTTTCCTAACACCGAAGAAAAAGATTGCCTGTTTTTCTGCTGGGTTAGTCTGCTGCCAGACTGAGCTGGCAATGGGTTGGCCCGGCCTTCTCTAGGTAGAAGAAGGGTGATGAGCAGTGCTTTGAGTCACTGAGCATCTTCACAGAACTCTGACTTACAGGGCATCCCCATAATTCTGCATTACATGTATGTACCTCTATCTATCTGTCTCTTTGTATGTTTATCAATGTGTATATATGTATGTTTAAATTCTAACTATGGAGACACTCCCCCCTACCTTTGCGTAAGAAGGGGTTACATAAATGTAAAAAACCTACATTGAGGAGCAGTTTGTTTAAAACTTGTTGCTATGGCTGAAGTGGCTTTTGTGTATAGTTACTTAAAATACGGGTGCAGAAGGAAGTGACAGACAGATTTATATCTTTGTGCAGTCAGACTGCCACTGGTTCAGCTCTGCTTGCTGGTTATAACAAGGGACAGCATCCCTCTGATGTCCTGAGTGAGCAAGCCTGGAGCTCAGCACTCAGCTCTCTTTGGGAAGCTGTGACTCAAACAACTGCTCTGAGGCTGTTTGTTTGCTTGAGAAAGGAGGTGGATGTGTGTCATTTCCTTGCCTAGATACATAAGCATCATTTTCCTTTCTCTTTTTTTTCCCCTGCTTTGTTGGTTTGTTTGTGTTTTGTTTTGTTTTTTAGTGAGACAGCAAGTCACTTGAGACCTACAATGCAAACTGCATCAGAAGGCCGAGGCTTCTGAGCATGAAAAGATTGAAGGAACTGAGTTTTTAATGGGTCTACATCTGAAATCCTAAAAATTCCAAGAAGCACCTGAAATGTCAAGGCACTTAAAACTGTTGTCCTTGGATTACACAAGGGTAAAGCAGTCAGAGAGCCTATCAAACAAGTGGTGAAACTTGAGAAATGTGGGAAGGAAATGTGGCACAGAGTGTGGGGCTGAAGGAGCTGCAGCAGAAATGAGTTCAAGGAACAGCAAGTGAGCCCTTGGCAGACATGAAAGGAATATTGTCCATCTCTGTGGGGTTGTTCAGCCTTACCCATTCTGAGATTCTGTCCCTCAGGTTCCCCAGGAACTGACGAGTAAATGCTGTGTGCAGAAAACAGATCCCAGTCCTGTGAGGCCCTCTCTGGTATTTCATATCAGTTCTGCCAAAAATGTCTGCCAAAAGTCAATTTGCAATTGTTTCTGTAGCTCTGTCTTTATAATGGGGTCATTAATTATCTTCCATGTTGTTTATGACACAATTCTGGAGATTTTCAGATTTGGCCTTTCCGTGCTGACTTCTGTGCTCCAGAGATATATTCACCATCACTCTCTTGCCTCTGAGCTCCACCTGGGCAGAGTCTTGCTCAGGTGAGCCCTCTGGAGATGCAGACCCTCCCCCCAGCAATCACAGCAGACCAGGGCCTGAAGGTTTTGCTCCAGGAATTTCAGAGGTGAAACATGGCCAAGCTTCTAACTTAAGAGACAGGGATAGAAAGATCAGAAGAATTGTACTTGGCTGGTGAGTGTTCAGAGTGGGTTAGCTAGGAAGTACCTTTCTATCCACAAGAAAGATACTGTCTGCCATCAAAGACTTTATAACCTGAAATGCTGATTACATTTTTGTGGGTGACAGTGTGTGCCCATAGCTGTGACACCATTGCTACACCTGTTATCCACCATCAGGTGTAAATACTAAAGAGAAATAAAGAAAATACGTCAATCATTATCCGGGAGGAAGTGCAGCAGAAACAGAACATCTCCCAGGGGACCTTGGCACACTTTGAGGTAAACAGAGCACATCCTTAAATAGACGTATGAGTCTGTAGTCTGAGCTAAATGATCATTCTCTGTGAGTAAATAGGACAAGGCCTGGACCTGAGCACTGCACCTGGTCATCCTCTTCATTAAGCTGCTGATGGACACCATGGCTTCATTTCCTGCCCATGTTCAGAGTTACCAGGGCCAACATCACTCCTGCAGACCCCTTGGTCTAAGCCATCGTGTCCTCAAAGAGAATGTCTCTACCAGGTTCCACTTGAAACATATTCAAGACACGTTTTGTCAGGGAGAGAGCAAGTATGAATGTTAACATCAAGGTAATGCCTTCAGCGTCAGGAATCCTGTAGTAGCAGCTTTGTTCCTGTTCATCTGCTCATGCAGATGATTTTCAGATGTAGTGCACTAATAGTCCTAGAAAAAGGTTTGAAAATCAGGTTGGAAGTCACTTAGACTGTCCCAAACCTTAGTCAGGGACTGATGCTGGCTGCTGCCTGTCTTCAATGCTCTGAATATTCCCCATGGAAGAGTGCCTACACCACCTTGCTCAGTATGATGCTGTCTCACATGTTTTGAAAGAAAAGAGTGGATTTTATTCCTAAGAAAAAGCCCCCGAGGAGGCTGGGGCCCCTCTCCTGACAGGGTGCAGAATAAGGATCCCAAATGGATAAAGGCCCAGGCTAACAGCTCTAGGAAGGTGCTTCATCACTGCATGTGGGTGAAGTTTATACAATTCTTTCTGCTCTTCCCCTAGAAACCTGGTGATCCAGGACTGCACATATAAGACCTGCTCCTTGTCTGAGGAGCCCGAGTGCACAGCGCTGGTGATTGATTTCTCTGTGAGCTGTGGGGGCACATTGCTCTGATAATGACACACTTCCATCAGCTCCTGAGCTTGCAGTGCTACAGGGATGCTGAAATGGCTGGCTGGATGCAGCCAAAACAAACCACAGGTCTACATCCCAAACCAAAGTGTGTTGTGCAAACTTAGTAGGAAATTACACAATTTATTCATAAAGCACTGTTTGAGCACATGGAGGAGTTGTTAGGCACTGATTGAGCAAACACACTGCTGTTGACTCATCCCTTTGGCCAATCAGTTCCTCTGTTGATTATTGAGATGTTAAATGCCCACTGGAACCAGCTGAGGTTCCTGAATATTGCCTTTGCTGGCCTGAAGCCAGGGTAGGAAGGACAGATGTCTGGATCACAGAGCACTTGCCCTGTTATATTTGTGTATGTCTGTGTCTCACATGTGTCTGGGAAACACGCACCGTGCTCTGGTTTATGCTGCACTATTGTACCACTTCGAGTGACATTACACTGTTCCAAGCTGGCAGTATTTTGCAAAAAATCAATAATCATGTTAATTAATAATGGCTTTTGTTTTCCAAAGATATCAAAGTACTTGGCAAGCACAGGAATAATTCATGCTCCTATACCATCATATTGACTTTATAGGAAATGTTTATGTAGAAGAAGGAATAGGAACATTTGCCTGTTTTCTACCAATGGCAGCAGAAAAGGTGAGTGAACCTTGTGTGGCTTCTTTTCAGAAAAGGCCTGGTATTCCTGGCTTGACTGGATGAAATGCTGGCAGTCCATTTTATTCTCTTCTTTGCTCTAACTTCTGTAAGACAAGGCTCCTCCTGGGTCTACATTTTGGTGCTTTTGATACTCTGCTGGATTAGACCACAGATTTCACTACGTTAAGAGAGGTGGCTCAAGATCTCTGTCTTCACATTTGGCAGTAATGCAACTGCTCCAGGATCTTCTGCCAGTGTGTGACACTGTCTCCTTTCCTCTTACCAACCTGTGTAACAGATTTTTTTTTTACCACTCTGATATCACAACAGAAGTTCATAGGCGTTGGAATGTCAATGAAACAAGCAAGCCATGATGTGTAAGTGAGGTATTTGTGAAGGTGAAATATTGGCCACTTCTTCTGGATCCCAAAATCATCATTCAGTAGATCCTGATATCTGGGCCAAACAAAATTGTTTCTCATGCATGTTCCAGAGCAAATGATTTGGCACAGCACACAATGCTACAAACACATGAGAAAATGAAAAGGAATAATAGATGAAAAATCACAGAAACATTGAAAAATTCAAGTTGGAAGGGACCTCTAGCTGTCATCTAGTTCAGGTCTTTCCTCAAAGCAGGGCCAACTATACAGGTTTCTTTGCACCTTGTCTAGGTTTTTAATGTCTTCCGGGATGGAGATTTCCCATCCTCTGGCTTGCCCAGTGCTTGCCAGTCCTTCTAGTAATTTTCCTTGGTAGGTGAACTTATCACTCTCCTACTTTTGTCCATTGTGTTTTGTCCCATTGCTCTGCACCTCTAGGAAAAGCCTGGCTGCATCTTCCAACATCCAGGCACAAGGTAGTGGAAGAGAGCAGGAAAATCACGCTCACCCTTTGCTTTTTAAGGCTGAACAAGCCCAGTTCCCTGAGTCCCTCCCTGTACACCATGTTCTCCAGATGCTCACTCATCCTATCTGGTGAACCTTCTTTTTTCACAGGCCTTTTAAAATCCAGGATAGATAAGTCCAGTTATCATCCCGTCCAAATCGTGCCCTGCTGGAGAGAGGGACAACTGCACTGAGGTTTTTGGGGCATTGTCAGAGTTCTCTGGGCTCCAAAACATTTCTCCAAAACCAGCAATTTTTAAACTGCAGCAGTCTCTGGATCCAAAGTGCTCATGAGTGTGGCTGCCAAAATAGTTCCAAGTTTCTGCTCATTGCAGTTATTGCTACGGGAACATTGCTGGCATAACATTTTCTCCTGGAGTCTTTCTAGAGCACCTGCTTCACTCACTGTGTGTGCAGGCATCAGCTCAGGGAAAGAGCTGAAATCCCAAAGCTCACAGAGCTGACACCCTTTATCAGAAAAGAGGCCACCCAAATTCTTGTTTTAAATGAGGAGGCAGGAAAAAGTCTTTGAAGAAGTAGCAGCTTCCTTAAAGTGTTTAAGGAAACCCTTTCCAGAGAGAATATTAAAAATGCATGGGTGGAGTGAGAGAGAAAGAATTCTTATTTATGTATAAAGTTACACATGGAGACAATGTCCAAAATCACTGAAAAAGTGTCTGTGTGTCTCTGTTTTCCTGAGTTATGACAGCATGTGTTTAGTATTATGGCTAGTCCATTATAGGAGCCAAAGTTAACATCTTCCAGAGCATAAGGGGGTTTTGAGTTTTCTAAAGCTCAGTTGAATTCTAGCACTTCAAACCTACTTAAACATAGCAAAATAAAAATCTCTGGAAACTCTTTATTTAGTTTTTTGTAGTCGAAACAATAATGCAATTGGATAAGCAATGAAGTCAGCTCAAACTGGTGAAATTGTGCATTACAGGACAGAACAAACAACATTTGAACCTGGAGAAAAAAGCAATATAAGAAATGTAGTGGAGATTTTTTCCCATTAAGAAAGGTCAGCAACACAGTCTAAAGTGGTCTTGCTGTAGCTTAGGGAAACAAACCTAAAGACTTCATGGGATGATGCATCATGCACATCTTACAGTGCAGAGCTGCCACAGGACAGCTGGATGCAGGGAACTGGTGGCTGGAGAGGGGTCTCTGTAGGCTTTGCACAGCTCCTGCACCCCGGTGTAAAACATTCCACTCACTGAGAGTGCTGTCTGTGGGTTTTATGAGCTCGATGTACTGGAGTGAGCAGGCTCTGGAGGCAGCAGAGGGCAGATAGGAGCCGTTTGTGCCTCCCCATCCTGTCTTTTCAAGCAATTCATCCATCAGATCAGGAAGATGGTAAGGCACATACGTGCCTCCCAAATGGCTTGAGCCACTTTTCCTTAACTCAAACCTCTTTTTGTTTGTTGAATAAGAGATTTCACTTTTAAAAAGATCTCTTCAAACCAAGCTGCTGGGAGCTGTGACTGTGGATGTTTTCTTAGGGACTTTCTGTGGAGCTGCTGGCATGGACAACACAAAAAGGAAGGTTGTAGAGCTGTTGTTTTAAGGAGTATTTCTTATGTAGGGAAGGGTTATGATGCTGAAAGGGATGATACTTTCCAACAAGTCAGTGCTCCCACATCCTCTTCCTGCTGACTCCTTCTGGCTCTGAGCTGGCTGGTTGTGGCAGGTCCTTGCTGTGCTGCTGTGCTGTCAGGAGCTATGTGTGAGGCTCAGTCTCCCTGGCTGGCTCTGCCAGGACCAGATTTTCTGCCATACTTTTCAGTTCAGGACTGACAGATTGGGATTCTTCTTTCAGGTGTTACTTGCCTAAGAAGATATAGTACTGCTGTGTATTGTTGACACGGGGTATATCTTGAACAATTTTTTTGTCTTAGGGACACAAAGACAAGGGTCAGGACAGTGCAGCACTTCAAAATGCCTAGAGAAGAGGACCACTGAAAGCAAGGCCCGTGATCCCTTCCAGGAGTCAGCTCTGGCAGGACAAGAAAAGCACAAAGCTGGTGGAGTTTCTCACCTCATTTCTCCCTTGTCCAAGGACAGTTAATTCCATATGGTTTAAAGCAGGGAAATTAAACAAAAAGCAAAATGGCCCCTTAATTAAAACCTGAGGGATTCAGCACAGACTGAGTGCCACCCAGTGTCAGCCAGAGCTCTCATCCATCCATCCATCCATCCATTCATCCATCCATCCATCCATCCATCCATCCATCTATCCATCCATCCATCCATCCATCCATGCTCAATTTCCTGCAATTTGTTTCATCTCACCAAACTACTGAATAACAAATCACCTACTCAGATAGCACAGAGAGATAGCCATAAGTCCACAACTTGGCAACTGTAAACCAAATGTTACTGAGGGCTCCTTGTGTAAAGAGAAACCCAAGCACAGCAAGGACGAATTCCGGAGGTTTCTTGCATGAGCAGTAGAATTTGGTTTTTTAATCCAGCAGAATGAGGAAAACACTGAACTGTTAACTTGATTGATACTGGCGTTGCCAAATATTTAGCAACTGATAGCTAATTTGTACAGCTTCTTTCCTCTGACTGATCCAATATATTTTCCAAAGTTTAAGGGGGAAACAGGGCCAGATCCAGTTTCTAGAATATTTTCAGAGAACTGACAGAAGAGACAAGCCCAATAAAACACGGGCACATCCTTTTTGTTCACCAAAGGCCAGAAGAATGCAAAACACAGGAAAAAACATGAATTTTCAATGCTTTTAGAGCTGGATGGATCGGGTAATCTCCATCCAATGAGCCAAGGAAAAGAGAGGAGAACGTTTTGCTACAGTAAAACTGCAATAGCACAGACTTCTGTGAAAGAACCATCTCACTGGAATATTTCCTTGCTTCTCAACTTTGGCCCCTGAGTTAAACTTGTTCACATTTTCCTTGCCATTAAAGTCTCTCCCCCTCACCCTCTAAGTGAAACTCAGAAAGGAAATATTTTTGACAGCTGAAGGCCTGTCTGCTCTGCAGGGGTGTTTGGGTTGGTACAATATTAGAGGCTTGCTCTCTTTGGCAGTTAATATTATTAACCCTGCACTTACCTGGCCACCATTCCCTAGTGTTACATACTCATACTTTGCAGTGGGAACTTGGATACACTTAAGTGAAGTTCCTTTAGGAGGATAAAAGCAGCAGTTTTGTAATTCCAACTCTTTCTCAAGCCCAGTTGCAAATCCCCCCATTCCCCATGCAGTCAGACACGATTTCAGATACAAAAGCCTTACAAGAATTTGTAGATTTGATTAAGTAGATTAAATAGACACAAAGATGAAATTTGCAGTGATCTTCCTGAGAGGCTGCTCAGTGGACGGGAACAAGAACCTCCTCATTAATTTGATCACTTGAACCCATCTGTGTTTTAGAGGCTCAGCCAGCAGGCAGAGATGCTGGAGGAAAATCAAGGCATCCAAAATAGTTGTGAGGGTCCTGTGAGTGCTCTCCAACACTGAACATCAGCCTGTATTTAGGTAGCCTATTATAAATCACCGATTTAAGTGACAAAACAGCCTTTCCTCCCTTCATTCACCTCTTAGAAGAGCATAAAGCAGCAAAAGTAGCTGGACTCAGGCCCTTGGTTGAGTTCTCTACCTTTCCCCTTCACAGTAAAACCCTGAATATGTGACAAAACCAGCAGTCCTCATTGTGATTGTGCTCCCTACAGCCTACCACAGCCTGGAAGCAAAGCAGATGAGCAGTGGATTTATTCTATACAAGAGGCACACACACATCTCACACCCACAGCAGACCCCTCACAGCAATCTTCCCCATAGGCGTGTCATGAATACAACCACAATTTCTTTCACAAATAAGCTTGTGTTGCTAAATATAAATGCCTGCTGGGTCAGAAAGTCCTCTGACAGTTCTCTCTGACAGAGACAAGAAGCAGGTTCCTGAGGGAAGAGGTAGGAAATACAGCACATACTGAGTTACCTGTTCCCTGCTTATGCCATTCCAGCCTAGATCCTTGCAACTAGTGCTTTAGGGACTGGGAATTATAGGGAACATTGGAATTATCTTATTCAACAGCTCTCAAAGGACTTCTTCTCCCTGAGTTTGTCAAAACCTGTGCGGCCTTTTGTCCTCCACAACATCCTGCAGCAATGAGTCACGATTCAGTTATGCATTGTGTGAACAAGTACTTCCCCTTGTTTATTTTAAAATAAATCTGCTACTTGCTCTTTTCACTGGACACCCTTCAGTTCTCATGTATGACAAATAATGCTCTGTTGTTCCTCAACCACCTTCTCTTTGTGACTGTAAAACCCTCTTTATTTCCCCCTTTTAATCATTCCTCATGTTCTTCCCATTTATTGCTACCCAGTGCCCCAATGACAGGAATCCAACGAGGCCAGTATCCTCAAGTGCAAATAAATATTTTCTGCCTGAACTAATAATAATCCTTATGAAGTGGATCAATTGCTTTATGACCCAAAGGCAATCACCCTGTGAAAAGATGAAAAGAGTCCCTAGGTGTATCATTTTAGGATGACGAAACCTGCAGGAAGACACTCTTCATCTACTTTAAAATGCAGCAGTTCTTGTACCCAATCCATTTTGTTACAATAGTTTAACCACAGCAAAACTGAGCTCAGCAGGGTGAATCATTTGAACACTGCAGATAGAACTGTGTCTCCTGGCTAAAAAAATCCAACCACCTTGATTTTGTTTTGTACAACAATGTATCCTTGGGCATGGTAGTCCAAAGTACAGCTCAACAGCATCCAAAGGAGAAGAAAATCGATGCCCAGCTCTCACCAACATGACTGTTTGTCTTTGAGTCACGCAAATATAAGATGTTGGATATTTGAGGTGTGGAAATGTTATTGAAACCAGACATGCCTCTGGGTGGTAACTGGAGCATCCTTTGACTTGAGGGTTTGCTAAAACAATGGAATGAACCTCAAGCAACACCTGAAAGGGTTTTGTGCTGTCCAAAATTAGCTAATTGTCCAACACAGGGTCAGGATTTTTTATTAGAACAAGCAAATGCTTGCCATGTTTATTGGCATCTCGTGGCCACTTTATAAGCTGGGACACTCTTCTTTCAAAACAGTTTGATAACACAATCTGAAATGAGTATGAGACAGAACTCACCCCATAGGACTCATGTGAAGCAAGGTTATATCAAAGGAATGTGATAAAATGTCTGCCCACTATGCCCCCTATGAGGCAGCTATTTTGACAAAACTGTGTTTTTGCACACTGATTAACATTACAGCCAGGCAGATTAAAGCACAGGTGTGAAATATGAAAATATTAAATTGTTATAAATAGTGGTAGCTATAGATGAGCTCTTATGTAGTGTCAGAGGTCAGGCAGTGTAATCTCCTAACCCTGATGGCTAGGGACTGACAGACTCCAGGCTTGGAGCTTGGTGAAGGAATTTATTCTGCATAAGTGATGGATTGAGGTACATTTCAGCAGCCAGGTCACAGCAGTGAGATAAGGAAATCCAAGGAAATCCATTACTCACCATGGGTTTATCTCACTGGACCACAGTGTTGCTACTCCTAATTTACACCAGCAGAGGTGAGCTGAAGGAGTTCACTGCTTCATGGCTTGAGTGGCTTTGTAAAGAAACTGTGATGTGTTTCACCAACTATGCCAACATTGAGCTTTTCTTTTGCCAGTGTGGGGGTTCTCCATGGGGGAACATTTGACACAGGGTTGAAAGGGAACTATGATGCCCAAACAGGTCTTGTGCTCCCAGCAACATGGGCTGTAATGGTGAAGTGTCACAGACTGACTTCAGGCTGTGAAAAAAATCTGTGAGGACCTACAACTCTAACTCTTTATCAATGGAGAAAGATGCCATATTGATGTTCTGCCTGCCACAGAGAGATCCCCTAATTCACTGCCCTGGAAAACTGCTGCCATCAGGGGGTTTGGTTGTCATTTTCCCCCTCTACCTTCTTTGGTGGAGAAAGCAGTTCTTCTTCTTTCTGAGTTTGGAAGTTTCTGGCCTTTGACCCCCATCTGCACATGGAGCAGTTAAGGGTCAGCTCCTGGGTGAGGAAGAGGTCAAAGCAAGGGATAGCAGAAGGATGGCTCTGGAGAGCATCATTGCAAACCTTTTTGAAGGACGCTGAAGATTGTTGCTGCTGTGTCTGGTGTGGAGCCCTGGCAGCCAGTGCAGATGAGCTCTCCTGCTGGAACCAAGGGGATGGCAGGGAGCAGTCAGATAACTCTGCTCTACAGTTGCCAGCCCTTGTTCTTTCAGAGGAGAAAAGGGGCCTTTCCCTTTATCCCTTCTTTCCATTCTCCTTGTCTGTCTCTCCTAATTCACCATGCTGGAGGGCAAGCTTGTTTTGGTGGGGGTAGAGCTAATTTCCTCTGTAGTATCTTGTATGCTTGTGTTCAACCCTGCTTGCCTGCAAGGGCTGAGACATGAGAGAGGGAAAACCTGCAGTTCCTCTCGCCTGCCCCTGCAACCCCACACCCCTTCCAGATCCTCTGTGAGGTCCTGACATCTCCATCCCACAGCTGGACAAAGCTCCTGCTGTGGGGTGGGATAAAGCATCCTGTGCCTCCAGCTCACTGGGATTGAGAGCAGCCGTGCATGGAGAAGGCTTGGAAAGGCTCATTAAAAATGGGTTTTCTCTGGGACCTCCATTACTCTACCCTGAAAAAGGCAAGTGCTGGCTGAGAGCCCTGCCCCACCCGGGAGCTGAGACCCTGTGCTAAATGGGATGGGATGGGAAAGCTTCCATCAGGCTAAGAGTATTCTCTTTGCTTATGAAAATCACTGATCTGTGCAGTTGTGTTGGTGGTGGTTTGGGAAGAGCAACCCTCCAGGAGGAGAAAGCTTTGACAAACTGGCCCCAAAAAGGACAGGCTGATGTTCAGCTGAAGAGCAGCTCTACAGGGTTTTGACCCTCACGGCTAAACAGAGCCATCTGTAGTGTGGGCAGTGGCAGGGAAGTGTGGCAGGGTGATGACCAAGCAGAGGCCCACCAGAATGGATGGTTTTCCTTGTTGTCACACTCGGGCAGCATCTCCCCAAGGGAGAATGGGGTCCCCTCGCACTCCTTCATGGAGGCAGCTATACCCAAACCACCAGAGGATGGCACTGGTCAGGACTTAGGCACATCCTGGGTGCTCTGGATATTGTCAGCATTGCTCCCTGAAATGTTTGCTGCAATCGCCAGCCATTGCTGACAGCTTCACAGGCGGTTTCCTCAGAGGAGCTCTCTGTAGATGCAGCAGCAGCAGGACGAAGCATTAGGATTTTGCACACATCCACACAAAACTGGCTGTGCTGAGGGAGGGAGGGTTGCAGAGCTCACTGCTGGGGCTGAGGCCTGGGGGAAGACACCAGTGTGGATATGCCAGAGGGATTTGCTACACCTCCCCAGTGAGCACCTGCATCCAGGCCAGGGAAAAGGAGGATGCTGCACAGCCAGCCAGGTCTGTGCAGACAAGCTGGCCCCACAAACAGCCCCAGCACTACCCACACAAATTGTGGTGCCTTCCCACAAGATCAGAATCAATCCCTGAATCCTTAGACTGTCATCTTGTTTGCTTGCTTACCCTTCCCCTATATATCCCACAGGCAGCACAGGCAAAACATGCTTTTTCTGGTATGGCCATGCCTGTGTGCATCTGAGTAAGTTGACACAGTTCCAGCCTGAGCTTTTGCTGTTCTAATGGCTTCAGGTTTAATCATAAAGCACTGCTATAAATAATGGATTGTGAGAGACGTCTTCCAGTAAATCCCGCTGTGTCTGCTTGTGTTTGGATCACTGCATTATGCTAAAGTCAGCTGCTCAGGAGCTATTGATGTGGGGAGGCACAGAGTGGATGAGGGAGGGAGGGAGACAGGCATTCAGCTCTTTGTTGGGTGGTGATTAAGGGACAGTGCTGGGGTGACTAGTTTGATCCTGAGAGTGACCTGACTCTGCTCCGGGATAAACCATGGGCAAAACCAAGGCTAAGCCCAGTAGGAGCTGGATCAGACGGCTCTGTGCTTGATTGGTGGTGTAAGGGGGATTTAAATCACTGAGGGACTCACCTGGGGTCTCTGGCAAAGGGGTCATTGGTCTGCCAGGTGAAGGACTGACTAGCAGCCAGAGAAGCAGGAAAATGGCAGGGAATTTTAGTTGTGGATCAAAGGATATCCCCTTCGACTTTTACAATGTATTCATAGGGATTTCAGGTGGGATCTGCTAAATGCACAGTGAAAATATTCATACTGCCTGTACAGCTGAAACACACCACTCCTCAGCATCAGTACACAGGATCAGCAGCTGGAGCTTGTCCTTGCTGGGAAATTTCTTACAGGAAAGCAATTTCTCTCTGAACGCAATATTGTGATAAAAATAGACCTGAATCGAATTAAACACAATTCAGAAAATATAGATGGGACTTACATGGCCTCCTTTGAGCAGTACCCTGAGTTTTAATGGATTTAATCTGAAAAATCCTGTGCAAAGTATTCATCCTGCAGCTCCCCGTATATTACTGGAGAGCTGAAACTGGAGGAGCTCAGCTTTGCAAGACCTGTGTGATGCTGGTGACAAAGTGTGAACCCGTCTGTGTGACAGGCACTGTGCAGGGACCCAGAATGAGCACAGGGTGCTCAGGCTATAGGATTGGAAGCTTTATATCTGGGCTGTACCAGTGCTGTTCCTGTGGGAGCATCTTCCTGGGAAGCTGAGCTGTGTAGCCCGGCGAAGGAAGTGCCTGTCCTGAGGCTCCCTGCTCCTCTCTCAGTGCTGTATGTGCTGTGCTGTACCACCCTGCCAGCCTGCCTGGCTCCCTCACATCTCACTACACACAAATGCTCTGAATCTCCTCTTCAAAACAACTCCCTGGAGGTCCCCATGTCCAAAGGTTTGCTTGTACAACACCCCTGCACAGCCAGCCATGGATTATTCATGCCAGTGGACACAAAGGGCTTTATGACTCTACCCAGAAATGGATGGATTGGGACCTCCAGCTGCTCACCAACCTGTTTTACTGACAGTAAATGACTCTAATGAAGTAACGTGCTGTGAACAATCATGTTGGCTCTGGAATGATTGGTCACAATTCCCGAGCTCCCTGTACCTTGCCTGGCTGAGGGCAGCATCACCCCCAGCAGGCACACATCCTTGCCTCTGGATGGGGGCCCAGGTCATATACCCTTTGTGTCTGGGACCCTGCAGCCTGGACCAGGCCGTCCTGCTGCTCAGCCACTGCCACCAAGGGGTCAAGTCCAGACTGGGGTTGGAGCCACAGGTAATGCTTCAGCCATGCAGGGCAAGGAATGCCTCGTGTTTCCAAATATCTCATATCCCACCTCCTCAAGTCTGACTCGGCCCACGCCCAGGAGCATTATGTGTTATAGAAATCTGGATGGCAAATTATGGTAAGAACCTGAAGTATTGTCAGTGAGCAGTGCTTTTGAAATAAAGAGATTCCTTTTCAAATAGCACAAGAGATATGGTTGTTTATTTACGTTTTTTATTGCTCAGCATTCTCAATTTGCAAACAAAATCTTCATTTTCTGGTGTTTCAAGACCACTGGCATTTTTCACTTGTTTAGATTTTGTGTGGCTGTTCCTCCTTCTCTGCTTTTCCATCCTAAGTCCTCCAGTGTGGCAATAATGGAACTTGGAGAGGAAGAAAATAAATAAAGATAACTATTCCATTTTTTTGTTGAAACATGGTTTTACTGGAGATTAAAAAAAAATCCTGGGGGAGTGCTGGGTGGGAAGAGAAACATAAGTTGTTATAATCACTGTCTAGCTAGGATTGCTACCCTTTCCTCCACCTTCCAGTTCCAAAGCCTTGCTGAGCAGGCAGTCCCCATGCCTGCTGAGGGCTGTTGCAGTGTCCCACACTCCTGCCTGCAGCATCTCAGCCTCCAGCCAAGACTGGGAGTGCTGTAGACCCCAGCATTCAACCTTTCAAAGGGCTCCTCTTGCTTTGGACACACACCGTGCAAATACTCTCTACTTAATGCAAGTTCTTGGCCTGGCCCTGAAACACTGAGTGGTTATGGCAGAGAAGGAGTCTGTGATGAGTGATCAATTAAAGATGGTAAACATGCTGTCAATGACTGTTCCAGGAAATACAATTTTTTTTTGAGTCATTTTTATGTGAGAACATGAGGAGGGTAATTAGAAAAGCTAACAAGTGTATTCACTTGGAATGAATAACATCTCACTGAGATACACAGGCTTCCCATTAGCGAGCAGCAGAACAGAGACACCCTGGAACCTGGACTTTAGAAATGGATGAAGAAAAACAAATGCAGATGATGTAACTACTGCTGAAAATCTGAGTTTTCAAGACATCATTCACCTGTTAGGCTGTTCCTGGGGTGCACTCATGTTTGGGGTGGCATCTTATCCTCAGGTCAAATTATTCTGGGGTCAGAGACACTAGAGCTTCAGCTGGTTCAAATCAGCAATATCCCCATCTCCACCCAAAGCCAAGGGAGTTAAGGTATTTACACCTGTGGAGTCCTCCTCAGGAGATTTGTGGAATGATCTTAGGGAGGGCAGAGAGCTGAGAAACGGCTGCGCAAGACGAAAGAATTTCTGACATCCTGTCCTGACCCTGAAAGTTGAAGTAGTTGTAGTCTGGGAAAAACATTAGTATTAATTTTGTTTCTCTCTGTCTTTTTTTCTCCTTCCTTTTTCCCAGCACCAAGCAACAAGAGATCCACAATGGGCCTCTGAGCCTCCTGGAACATCCCAGGCGAGCCTGTAGCCTCCCTCATTCAGTCTCATGAGACTCAGACCTTTCCTTAGGGCACAGCCAACCTCCTGGATGCACTTCCTTGCCAGCCCTCCAGCTGCTGGCCAAGAGGGTGTCACCTTTGCTGCTGACAGTGAGCCTGGGCTGGCAGCAGCACCCAACAGCAGCAATGGGACTGGGGCAGCATGGCCAGCAGGTCACTTAGTCCCAGGGGTGAGGACCAAAGGCTCCCCAGAGCCCTTGTAGGTCTGCCTGCAAGGGAGAGATGCCCCGGGCTGCATCCTGCAGGTCTTTGTAGGCTGCTTATTTGTGTATTTCTTTGTGTTAAATGAGTTCAGGGTTTTGTCAGTAATTGCTACACTGAAAGCAAGCTGGCAGGGATGTGATGTAATGTTCAGAGTTATTTAATAACCTAATATTATCCCAGGGAGATTTTCTCTTCTTATTACCCCTGAACACTCCTGCTCTTATCCTGTCACGGTTCTTCACTCTCCCTCTGGATTTTTCTCTTGCCTCGAGGCCATATTTTCCCTTCAGTCTTTCACTGCCTCACATGTGCCCAAGTGTGCTGCCTGTGTCCTTCTCCCTGACCTTGCTTTGTGTCATCTTCCATACTAGCCCTTCCACCAGGAGCATCATCTCCAAGGTGTGCTGGTAGCTCATCCCTTAATACAGCTCCACATGCCATTCCTCACTCTTGCTGGTTTGTGCTGTGCTTCTCCTGTACTTTTCCCCCTCTACTTCCCTTCTAGAAGGTTTTTCCAACATAAACACTTCTATGATTCCATGATTCCTGGGCCTTGGATGAGATGAGCACACAAGCCAACCTCTTAGAACTTTCCACCACAACTGGGCAATGACAGAGCTCCAGGAGGAGGGAAGTTCTGGACCTCTTTGATGGGAACCAAGGTGCCTGTGGGCAGGAGCAGAGGAAAAGCTGAGGGAGCTGCAGAGCTGCTCCTGGTCAGAGTGGGGCTGTGAGTGGCGTAGCAGGGAGGCTTTCTGCACAGGATCTTGACTGCAAAGTGTGCTTCACTCATCCTCCCGCTTCCAGGTACTTTGGCTGTGAGGTAGGTGTGATAATTTCCTATTCTATTCTATTCATGCTGCCACACATACAACTTAAATGTACTCCATTTGGATCAGAGCCTGCTGTCTGCACACTGACAGCCACTGACAGCCACTCATGGCCCATACTCAGAAATGCTAAAGGAAGGTAATAACAACATAAATGACTTCTTCATCAGTGGATCTGGGAGTGCTCCATGAAAGATGCCAGAGCAGTATCCTTTGCATGAAGGGGAAGCTGAGGCTGGATCTTGTCCAAATTCACCCAGCAAGCCAGGGTTCCAGTCCAGGGATCCTACACTACAGTGCACTCCTCTTTGTTGTAGGTCTTTAAACAAAATGGCATGAAACATTTTCCTCAATTCTCACCTTCCCAGAATAACAAAAATTACTTTGAAGTCCCAGGTCACATTTCACACTTTGCCTGCTGAAAGTCTGCAGCCACTCTCCCCTCTGGCCTGGGACCAGGAGGATTGTTCAAAACAGCAGAGAGGCTGTTGCATGGACAAAAGCCTCTGGCATGGACACATGAGGGTTATTGAGTTTCAAAAGCCCATATGTGAGCTCTGCTGGCACAATCTGGGCAGGAAATTTCACGAAGATGCCAACTTTTCTTTGTAACTTCATCTCTCCTGACAGTGTATGTATGACTCATTCAGACATATCTTTACTCCATACTTTTCCCATTCTTTTTTTATTTATTTGAGTGGTGTCTCTCTCTCTTCTTTCTTCCAGAGAATGCCCTATTATACCAGTACACAGGATAAAATGTGATTTTTTTTAAAAGTAAAGGGAAAAAAATAATATTTCAGTCTATTTTTTTTCTGAGTATTATAATGACAGAAATCATCATCAACAACCTTTAAGTCAGGGATCACAAAACCAATTAGGTTGGAAAAGACTGCCACAATCAAGCTCTTTACCCCTTTATATATATATATATATTCTCAATTATTCATTACAGCCTCTTCTTTTATAGCTTCCTTTTCCTTATAAACACATCTCTTTTTTATACCCTTTGGATCACACTGTGGTTTGGGCACATACTTCTGTTTTCTTAGGGTCTGAAACTGTACAGGCTAGCACTGGCTGTGGAGTGTGTTACAGCTAGGGAGTTGTTAGCAGCAAATTAAGCAAGGATTAATTCCTCACCCACACATTTCTTGCAGCAATCCAGATCTGCTTATCTCTTTGGTATGATGACCTGGCAAAACACACTGTGAGCTCTCTAGCTGTGTCTGTCTGCAGGGCTGAGCAGCAGCAAAGTGGCCAGGGAGGAGCTCAGTACTGTCCCAGCTCACAAGTGGGACACTGGTTTGGACAAGGGAAGCCTCAAGAGGTCTCACCAGGGATAGTTACTCCAGAGGTATTTTTTTAACAGCTAGAGAGGCGACTAAAGGTGTACGAGCCTTCCATGACAACATCTTGTGTGACCAATTGCTGGAGACAGAATGTTTTGCCATAATAATAATTAGCATGTATTGCCTAATGTCTTTTCTTTTTGGAGGTGGATAGTGTCTAGGATTTCGCAGGAAAGAAGCAGGGCTTGGAAAAAGGAGTTACAGCTCCCAAATACCCAGTTTAACCCACGCTGTCAGAAAGACACCAGAGAATATGACCAACCCTGAGGCTTGGACATGGAGCTGGGCCCAGAGGACTGAGGTGCAGTACCTGGTGCTAACCTTTTGCCTTCTTCTGGCCAATCCAGCTCCTGACTCAGTTTCCCCATTTGTAAACCAGTGCTAATCATATGTTTACTCCCTTTGTGAAATGCTTTGAAGCCTACTCATAGTCTGTGTTACCTACAGGGCTGGTAATGGCTATTATAATGAAATTAAAATCAAATTATACACATATCTATAATTTGCATAGACATCATAATTATATTATAATTAAAACTGATATTAAATTTTTTTTCATTACTTGAGACAACATACACAACAGTTCCCAGTAAGCCAGAAGATTGCAAGTTCATTCAATACAGAGCAAAAGGGTCATTAATTTCAAGCTGGTGTTTCAATGTAAGCAAGCCAACAAAGAAAATCCTAAATTAAAGAAAAAGTTTCAAGGGATACCAGGTTTGTTAGTATTTCACTAACTTCTAACTGCTTCACTGAGCATTTAAGTTATTTCATCAGAGGTGCTTTTCAACATTGTTTTGACAAACACATAAAAGTAGAAGCAACAGAGTTCAGCTGTCTGTCCTTAAACTGGGGATCCAGATCTGGTTTTGTCCAATTTTTGTCTGTTCTTTTCTACTCAAGTTCAGCATTCCTAATTCATAATTCAGACAGATGTGTTGACATTTTGTGAAACTGGCAAAAGGTTTGATTCTTCCTTAATTTAAGTGGCTGTTGGCTGCCAGTCAGAGGGAACTTTAGTCCTTCCCACTGGTTTGCAGTATCAGACTAGTTCAAGCTTTGAATTAATTTGAAAGCTCTTTCCTAAAACTCTGAATTCCAGCAGTTGTTCAATTTAATAAGCAAAAGCTGAACTGACATGTAAGACTGGCTGATTTATTTGTGACTCAAATTCTCTGGGAACATGATCTCTAAAAAAGAAAAAGAAAAACATTAATATAATGAAGCAATGTCAGATGCAGGACACAGTTCTCTAGCTGAAGATGGAGTGAATTGCACTTCCAATTTACCAAGACATCAGTCACCTCTGTTTCAGAGGCTCTGTGACATTGAATGAGTTTTTCCTCTTAATAGGGCACTGGACGTATTACAAAAACTAGAGCCAGTTAGAGCCAGAAATGCATTTATCTGCTTAATGCCTAATTTCCATTAATTTCAGTAAGACTGAGGTGCAAAAATACTGTTGTGGGTTCTGTTTGCTTCGAGCTGTGATGGCTTTATTTGTTAGAGGAAAAAATGCAACCTTTGCTTAAAATGTTCAACTCTCCAACTCTCCCTTTTTTTTTCATTGCTCTGCCAAATTCACCAAATCCCATGCTCCAGTGGGCACCTTCCCTTCAGACCCTCCCCAGCAAGCCTGTGAAGGGTCACAGCCAGCACTAACAGATTGTGGGACTCCCTTTTTGCAGTCACCACCTACATGTCCCCTCAGCAGTGGGTTTTCTAAACCTAGACCATACCACGATGCTCCTCCAGCTGTGCAAGCCTGGGATTTGTGCAGAAATGGGACACAGTGAACACAGGAGGATGACCATGCTGTGGTCTCACTCTGAAATGAAAAGTCTGTAGTTTGTACTGTGGACCACCCAGACCCCAGGGCTGAGCCCTTCCCACCTGTTGGATGTCACCTAAAGGATCTGGGCAGCAGTAACAGCGCACAAAAAACCTTCTCCAAGAGCAGGAAGAGAGAGCTCAGCTGGACTTGGCTGCAGCTCTCAGGAGTTATTTGGAAAACACTTGGCATGTTTAGAAAGATGCCCTCAGCTCACCTGCCTTCAAATGTTTCTCGTTTTGTGTACAAGAGGTGCTGTGAAATCACACCAGTTCTGAACTCTCAGTGAAGACAACACAGTTCCCACAGTCACAGCCTGAACGTTGCTGCTCCTTCAGGAGAAGCTCTTGACAGGTTTGTCTCTTTGTGCTGAGACAGCAATCCACATTGCTCTGTTCTATGTGGTTAAATAAATTCCTGTTGTGTGAAAACTGTGCCTGGTGCACACTTCCAGCTCAGTATCTGGGGGGAAACTAGGGCTGGTTTAAGTTATCTGCTGCAAGGAGATAAAATGCTCCCTGCACTTGTGTAGACATGAACACTTTACCACCACCTGTAGTTTATTTCTACTGTGTTATTATTCAAGATGTGCTAGAGCCCCAGATCGAAGCTAGAAATCTCCTTTGGTGGGTGCTGCAGAGAAGAGAGTGTCTGCCCCTCGGTCCCAATCTAAATGAGCAAGAAAGTCATCAGGAGAAAGGCAGGAGTGCACAGGCTGGGCCTTGATGCTGAGCTGGACTGCTGCAGGGTCCTTGGCAGATACTGACCTAACTCAGTGGGAATCAGGAACCTGCATATGAGAGACAAGTTTAGTCTGAGCAACTTGCTGAAGATCACACTGGGAGCCTGGGATATAGTTAGGAACTGAAAGAAAATACCAAATTGTTGGTCAGTGCCTGGACCACAGGTCAATTACCTGATCATGTTCTTTACAGTGCTTTTAGAACAATTTCACAGTTGCCCAAGAAAGAGGTAGAGGGCTTGGTCTGGCAATTTTGCTCTGTGAGAATTTGCCCTTTAGGACCTATAGGTTCCTTCTTTCTCTTATCCCTGAGGGTATCTTGGCAGCCATCAAACCTGAGTGAGTGCTTCCAAGATGTAATTTCTAGAAATATACATAATTATTTTTGCCTTGAGTTGCTTTTTTCCAGCAACAGGTGCTGTTGGAAGGTTTTGCAATGGCTCAGGTGGGAACAACTTCAATGGGGGAGAAGGCAAGGAGCCTCCTGGGAGATCTGCAGGGCCCCTGGGTTGAGAAAGGAATTCTTAAAGAAGAAGTAGAGAAGATTTCCTTCACAGATAAAGAGTGTGAGCAGGCAGGAGCCATACTGCAGCATGACAGTGGGTAACAACAACTGATAAAGGTGCTTCGCTCTGCGGAAACCTGGCTTATTTTGCTGAAACTCATTCAGTAGGAAATATCACTTTGGGTGTGATTTTCTTGTTCTCAGCTCCAAGTGAGCCCTTCACCAGTGCCACTAGGCCACTCAAGATGAGTCCTTTCAAGGCTCATGGACACACCAGGTACACCTTTAAGATGGAGAGGGGTTTTGCAAGGATTGGGAGAAATCAAGATTTAGCATGCGAGATAAAGGTGGAATCTGCTTTAATTATAGATTCGGAGCACGTTGCATTAAGGATTACTCAATGATGAGATGACCACTCAGTCCCCATATAACCTCATTAAAGACTGATAGGCTTGTCTTTTAAACCTATGCTTTTCCCTGTGCCAGATCTTAAATGGTTCTCTCCCGGTAATGCAGCTGCACCTTTAGCAGACCTTTAGCTTTTTTTAGGTTATTGAAGATGCATAAAATTGAATCTGCAGTGCTTCAAGCCTGGGATCTTAAATGCTGACTGCTTAGCCTTTCAGAGGGCTTGGGGAGCAGCTGCTGGGCTTCTAAAGGTTAAATTCTGCAACCAAATCCCATGATGTTTTTAGCAGCCAAGCCTGACCAGCTCAGTAACCAGCCTGGTGAGTGCCACACTGGCAGCCCTGTGTGGTCAAAGGTTTGGATTGTCCCTCATGCCTGCATTTAGGTTTGCACTTGCTTTACCTGGATCCCTCAGGATCTACGGAGTCTTAGGTGGTGGTTGTGGAAGGACCACAGGGGATGTGAACCCACCAGGACACAAGTGAAAACTCCAGGGGGATGGAGGTGAAGTGTTGGAGATTCATCACCAAACAATGCCTGGGTGTTTCTGGCTAGCTCTCGCTCATCTTGAAATGAGCTTAGGACATTTCTTATAGGAGGAAAACAGTCTTATGCATCCAGGACACTATCCAGAGTCAATGCCACCTTTTCCATAGATTCCTCCTGTGACTTCAGACAAATAAGTCACCTTTTCCCTGTCCCTTTCTCAGGAAAAATAAAAAAAAATCTTTATGATTTGTCTCCCTCCAAAGTTGAGGTAAGTCAAGAGCATCTCAGCTGGGGTCAATGGATTTGCAAGGATGTAAAAACAGGAGAAATAAGCAGTGTTCAGTTACAAGTCTACTTAGATTTGAGGTGTCCCTGGCTGTGTTTACACCTCACTATATGACGTGTATATAATACTTGGCACACTATGTCACAATCTCAGCTGGAGTCATTAGATGAGTCTATCCTATAATTAATAAACACTGTTGTCTAAATATGACATGTAACATTTCTAACAGCAGAGTATTTTTCATGTGAGTCTTAAAACACTCTCAGAACAAACCCTGATTTCTACTTTAGAAATATGTGCTGGTCTCATGGAAAGAAAACAGCCCTCCTCCTTGTCTCTCAATCTAGAGAACACAGGGTAAAAAAGCATTTTTATGTCTTTGCATTCCTGCCAAAGTGATTATCAGTGTCTTTAACAATTACAGTATTTTGAAGTGAATCACCAGCCTGCATCTCATCTGAGCATCTATTTTTTCCCCATAACCTGCTTTTAGAGGGGCTTTTAACTGCATCAGATTTTTCTTTCCCATTAAAATGCTGTCTGGATGACTGGAAAATAGAATAGCCAGTCCTCACTGCTTAGTTTCCATAGTGAATGTCTGGAGCAAAGGGCTGTGGGATTATTCAATTACTGCAATAATGGCCTTTGACCTGCTAAAAACAATCCGAAAGACAGAATTCACATATTGGATTATTTTTAACATTAATCATATTCTGTTTAGAAATCACAGTAGAGCAGCTAGGGTTGAAGTCAGACTGTAAACTATTTGTGTATACTTTATTGAAGTTGCATAAATTTTTATGTTGCATAGTTGTACAAGCAATGCCTTCAGGGATTTTCCTCCCCACCCCAACATTTATGTACTTTGCTGAGTGTGCTTCAGACTGCAAAGCCTCCTCCCTCAGCGGTGCATTGGTGTGATCTGAGCACTCTGTGTAGATATTAAATTGCAGGAAAAAAAAAGTTCTTGATCCTGAAGCTGCAGAAGAGATGGAAAGCAACAGCACCTCACACTTGAAGGAATAAACTGTTCATTTCCATGAACTACAGGAAGAGTCAGCAGACTGAAGCTACTGTCCCCGCCTTAACTTTACCCCTGTCCACATGTCATAACCTTCCCCAAGACTCCACTTTTTGCAGGACATTACTTTGGAAAAGAGTGACACTCTGCCCTGGACAAACTCCAGGGAAAGATTCCTGGGCTCACCAACACATGCATCATCTAGATGTGCTCCCCTGACGTCCTGGCACTGACTGGTGCCACAGCACAGCCATGCCACCACTCCCAAGGAAGGAGGAAAGACACAGGGCTTGAAAAGGAAGATATAAATCAGGATTAGGTTTGTAGTTCAAGTACCAGTTGAAAAACACTCATTATTCCTGCAACCTAATATAGGATCAGATGCCCCTGCTGAAATTTCGGGAGGTTTTTATTGGCACTAAAGCTACACCCATAGCAAGGACACATTGAGGACACTGGCAAAACAAATAAATATCTGAAAAAGGAATTCACACAGCAGCAATGCTGGCAACTCACAGCTTCCCACCCAGCTGTTGTAGAAACTACAAAATACATCTGCTTGGAAACCTGGTGACTGTAAAGAAGATGCACTCCTTATCAAGAGCACCGTGACTGTTTTAAACACCTTCATCCTCCTGCGGGAAGAAGGAGATTTGTGTTTTGGCACGGAGGCAGTGGTACCAATCTCTCCGTACAGGCCCTCACGTGGGAGCCACTTCTGCCCAGCTTCTCACAGCACGTGTGCTGGATGCTGGAGACACCTCACTGGTGCTGTAACCGTGTGGCAGTATGTCTGTCACTGAGAAGGGAGTGGTCCTGCTGGGCTGACTGAGATGAAGGGATGGGAGCACCCTTCCCTTCAGTGAGATCTGCCTCCTGCCACATCTGCTCATCCAGCAGCTCCCAACAGCACCAAACACGGCTGTGCCTGCTGCTCCCACACCCCTGTGACCACCAGGACTCTGCACGGGCAGATGTGGATGCTGCTTTTGTCTTACCTCATGACATCAAACATTTCCAGTGAAACCTCCCTCCTTTTAGGGAAGGCATGTTTACTCCAGACATGCAGTAAAATGAAAACTTTGCTGGTACAAAGGGAGGTCTGCCCTGGAGCTCCTGAAATATGAGGTGAGGCAGTCCCTGCAAATTGCCTCTACAGAGCCTTGGTTACTCTGCTGCGACTGTGTGGCTGTGCCTTTACACAGGGGCCAAGTAGAGTCCAAAGGAGTTTAGATGTTCAGTTTGTCCTGGCTCTGCCCCAGGGCTGGATGACTTTCAGAAATCCCTTTCAGCCCTTATTTTTGGTGGTGCTGTGATAAAATTTGAGAGGATGAAGAAAAAATACAACTTTTCCCCCCCTAAATATAAACCAGTAATTTCCTAACGGAGGCATAGCAAATAAATCAGGTGAGTGCTCACTCTGACAGCAGGATCCATGGCACCTTGTGACAGGTTAGTTATAAACAGCCCAGCAGAAATTCACACTGAGTGAAATCAGAAATAATTGTTGGAGCAGGTGGCATGAATGTGCTGAGGGGAAAATCAGATGTTAGAAATAAACTGTTACTGGAGGAAGAGGTTGAATGCAAAGGGGTTCTTAAAAGCTCAGCTCTTCTCTGAAAGCTCTCCAGGTCCCTCCCAGAGCACTGGAAGCTTCACTGCTGCCTCCTCCTTGGCAGGAATGTGTGTGCACATACAAGTGTCTTTCTGTGTGTGTGACCAAGATGCACGTAAGGCACTGCCCTGGCTTATCAGTCAGCCTCTGCTGAGAAGGCTCTGTGCTGAGAGCAAGGAGCTGTGCGTGGGGGAAAGATTCAGCTGATCTGAGGGGGTGGCTGCACAGAGCATGGTTTTGCAAAAGCTGCTTATGGTTTACCCCCTCAAATGCAATGGGATGGAAAAAGCAAAGCGAATAAATCCAGAGCCCACGACAGCGTGCTGCAAGGACAGACTCCAGGGCAGAAAGGGTGAAAGTGAACCTGAAACTTCATACCCCTGCCTGAGGAATTGCCCCACAGGTTTCAGGGGTGCAAGGAATGAGAAAAGCAGCCGACACGCAGTGCCAGAGGCAGCTGGGACAAAAGGAGTGCTGCCAAATCCCAGGCAGAGCATTCCAGCACGAGTCCCTTGCTCAGTGGGGATGGTGCTAAACACCCCTCGCTGCACAATGGGTGTGATGGCTGCTGCAAACCAGGGCTGTGCCCCAGCCCGTGGGGAGCAGACAACCCTCAAAACTGGAGTCTTCCAGCCCTCCCCAAAACCTTGGACCCCAGAGCAGCAGCTACAAGCCTTCCCTCCACCCATGTGGTGCTTTCCAAACCCAGCCTGAAAACGAGACTCCTGTCCCCAGACTGCCACAAGCCAGGGCTGAGCTGCTGAGCCCCATCAGTTTTCTGTCAGGTTTGGGGCTAGCTGGATGTTTCCATTTAAGGTGATGGCAAACCAGTTTGAGTCGCTGTCCCTTGATGGCAAAAAACTCTGTATAGACAGGTTATAAAAGAGCCAAGCTAGTATATACACTAGCACAGGTTTCTGTAAAAAGCAGGGAGAACTAACCCACCTCACCACGGAAGTGCTGCTTTTGATAGGGCTCTAATTGGGAATTTTTATTCAGCGTTGACTCTCTTTTATCAACTCCTTGTCTGCATGAGGTTCTTTTAGGCATGGTAAAATGAGATTCATATTACCACATTCCTGCTCCTCCAGGCAATTTCACGTCACTTTTCCCCTCTGCAGATGAAAAGCAATGCAGTAATAAGTGGCATTTCTGTAGAATATACTGCCTCCAGACACAAACTGCATGCACAATTACTTCTCCCTATGGGGAAAGTAAGGTGGCTGAAGATGTAATGATAAGAGCACCTTGCCTTCTCTAGGCTGCTTTGATCCTGGAGGATCTCACAGATTTCCAGAAAATCTTATCCTGAAGCAATAAACCATGTGAACTAGGCAAAACATTTCCGAGATTATTCTTTTAAATACAAACAATGGTCATACATGGACAAAGCCCAAGAGGTTCTGTCAGATGTCTCCCATGACAGCTTTAAATAAAAAGAGTGAGAGAGAATGAAAAATACCCATGGATAAGCACATGTCCAAACATTACGTATTTTCCTTAAAAACTGAGTGTCTTCCTTGTGTTTTCTACATCGTGACAATCTGCTGCTGAGGAGATGTACAGGTAGGGAATGTGGCCCCTCTGAGAGGGGCTGGACACAGCCCAGTGATCTGGAATAAAAACCTTTCATTCCTTCTGTGGCTGCAACGGATTGGAGTTACACCCACCTAGCTGTGGGGAGACTTGACTGCCCAACTCAGCTCCTGGAAACCCCTGATCCCAAGTATCCTATATCCTAGAAGTCAGAGAAATACCCTGTTAGAAAGGTGCTTACATTGTACCATGTGGATAAGGGCTTTGCGTGTCTTCTCTATCCATAAGTACAAGCTCTCTGAGAGCAGCTGGAGCCTCATCCCTCCAAGTTCTTGTTTTTGGGGCACAGACAGACCTGGACCAGCCCAGAAAGAAAAATATACATGACAGCAGGGATCAGATTAGGCAATGCCAGTGGCATTGCAATTTTGAAAGTCTCAGTTTCCTTTCCTAACTTAGCTTAAAGACAGGTGATGTCTAACAGGTGCTTTGCAGTCAAATAGCATGTTTAGTGCCTGGGATATTCCATGGGAGTAGTTTTACCTGCAGTAGTTCAGAAAACATCACAGCCTGACCACCCAAGTCACTGACCCAATGTAGGTTTTTAGAAGCAAGCAGAGTAGGGAGATTTAAGAAAAACTTTTGGTGGTCTGCCTCTCTTTAAATAATAAAATAAATGCAGAGAACCTGTGAGTGAACAAATACTTCACAGCCAAGTGGAGTTTCTGACCACTGACTCATGAAAGGACACACTAGCAGAGATGCAGAGACGCTGCATGCACATTCTGCCATCAGCAGAGCTGCAGGTCTGAGTGCTTCCTTTTGTCTCTCCCTGTGCTGGTGGAAAACTTTACTTCCATCACCTAGCTCTCAGCCAGATTTCATTTCAACTTGGTTTTAAACAGCCACAATAGACTGTTCCTCAGGTGGCTTTGTTTGGTGAAACTTGGCTTCCTGAGCCAAAAGGAAGTGAGAAAGGAAAACCTAAAAGGTAAGGCAAGATTATTTTGCTTATCAGCTGTAAGAAGATGGTTTTGCAGGCCTGACTAGGAAAGTCTTCCCAAGATCTCCCTTCACAAGCTCTCCAATCTGCTCGCCGCTGGCTGGCTCACGGATACTTTGCTGGCTCGGTAATGAGCTGTTATAAGTGAGACTCCTGTAAATCAGATGACTCTGTAGTCATTTGATGCTTATATTTGGCGTGCTGAGTCACAAGGACAGGGGTTACATCATGTCAAGCTAATCATGCAAAACGAATTAGAGATAGAGCAGAGTTCTGGGGGGCACACAGGGAAGGTGGATTTGTGCTGCACGGGTGGCCCCGAGGTGTGGGAGCCAGGCAGCCACCGTCCTGCCCTTACCCCATTGTCACCGTCACTGGGGCTCTGTCCCTCACTTCTGCTCCTGGCACAACTCTTCCTCCTCCTCTGGTAGGAATATCTCCTTCAAACAGTATTTGCAACAGACCTCTACAAGGCCCCCATCAGATAACGCCTAGTCACACGCCCAGGTTCAGAGCAAGGTCGGACAGGGCGTCCCAGCACGGACTTAGACAGAGGACTATATTTTTCTTTAAAACAGAAAAGCCAAATTATTTTATTTTCCAGCACACTGTTCCCTCTAACAGCCTGTCCCTGACCCCGCCTGTTGGCTGTACGCTTCCCTCCTCAAGCCATGGCTTCATCCCCGTGGTTCCTCCTCTCCTGCGTCTTCTTGCTCCTGGAGTGGTCCCCAGCCCTGCACCCTCTGTCTCCTCACCTTCACACCCATGTCTGGGCACTTACCCACTGACAGATACTAGGCAACCTGTAGGCTTCCTAAAGAAAACAGTCTTCATTTAAGGGCTTAATGAAGTAGGGAAGCCACAGCAGCCTCTCTCAAGCAACCTTTTCCGATAATTAGAGTTGCTGTTAAATGCTGCCATGTGCTACAGCTGGAGGTACCCACCTCCCCCATCAAGCTGTGGGATCTCTTTGGTTGCTCAGAGTTCACACCAAAACCACAGAGACGACCAGAGTGGAAAACAGCCATATTAACACCTTAATTTTTCAGATGGGTGCAGCTGTTTAGAAGAAAGAACATTTCTCTCCATTAGTCTTAGGGTAGTCTTGCATCATGAAATAACTCAAAAACCTGCAAGCTAAAGCCAGGACAAAAATCCCATAAGCTCACCAAAAAGCAGTGTTTAGATAATGCTATTCTGGTATTCCCCAGTGAAATATTCTGCAAGTTACCTCTGGCAGGTCACTCTGCTTCCTTCAGATTGTAGAAAGCAAAGAAACCTCAGCACATGCAGCAAGGGAAAAATGATGACTTTGATGGTTTAGCAGTCAAGCCACTCACCTAGAAGAAGGGGCACTCTGCTCCAGAAAACCATTTCCTTTTTTTAATGCGCTAAATATTTAATGCCAAATGTACAACAAGGTTTGGCAGCCACCTATTTACCTCAACCACTAAATCAGAGTCATATTTGCAGTGGTGCCTTTCTATCTGATGAGAGTCTGAACTTCTTGCTGCACAGCAGACCCATTTTCAGGAAATGTGATGGGAATTCCCACAGCTCCCACTGGATTACCTTGGTGAGAAAGCATGGATTTGAATCCTATCACTCAGCAAATCTGACTCCCCCAATTCTTGGACCAAAGCCCCAGACCCTGTGTAATCACTGAAAAGGAGGAATGGATTAATTCAGATGGAAAAGATTCAGCTCTGGTAAGGCCTGTGAAAGGTGGTGTGTCTGCACCTGCCTTCAGGAAAGGGTCCTGGGTGGTGGATCCCAGCTGGGTGTAGGTGTCTCCTTGCAGTCCTGAAAAGGATTGAGGGACAGGTGTTCAGCTAATACCCTGTGCTGGGTGGTGACACTCCCGTGGCAATGTCAGCCAGGACAGTGTGAAGAAACCAGGGAACTTAATGTGCCACTGCAGCAGGACACCGGGAGAAGGGCAGAGGGCAGCAGACCCTCGCTGGCTGCTGGAGAGGGCTCTGTGCCAGCACAGAGTCTCTGGCTGAACGCTCACTATCTCTGCAAGGCACAGTGCTGTGCTGAGCAGCCCTGACTTCCCACAGAGCAGCAGGGGTTGTTTCTTAGGGACTCCATGATCTCTGATGGTACTGCGTTACCCTCCCTCTCACCAACTCTTATCTCACCTCCAGCCATACACATATTTCAGTTACGTGATCGTTTTCTGTTTGGGATCACATCTTTGTTCACACACAGAGTATTTTCTTAGGGAAATCAGTTCAAGAGTGTCACACTTTGATTTTTGTCCCTGTTTTCTGGAAAACAGCACTGCCTGCCTGGAATTGTCAAGCTATCCAGGGAGAACAGCCCTCCCTGTAAGCCCTCACAGCTGGCTTGTTTTCAGAGATGCTGCTGTGCAAACCATGGCCCCTCTTAACATCAGAGTGGGAACTGGTCCCAAACTTTTATGGCAGGTGAAGAACAGCGGCTGCAGCTGATGGTGTGTTCTTTTGTTCTGGTGGCATGGCTGCCCCACCCCTGTGCCAGGCTGAAACTGTAAATTCCTGTGGCAGCACCTGAGTTATTCTCCTCCTTTCCCTTCACAGGGGTACCACACATACAAAATAAATAGCAGCAGCCCTGCTGAAATGCTCCTGCCTTATTGAGGACCAGGTTGAAACCCCAGCAGGAACAGGATAATCTTTTCTCTCCCTCCTCAGAGCTTATTCTCCCTGCCTTCCTCTGTGAGTGAAAAGAGTCAAAAATACCATGGCCACAGCCAGACATCTTTTTGGTGGGAGAGAGCATGCCTGGGCTTGGAGGGGCACAGCTCTCACTGCCAGGGAGAGTAGAGTGAGGTCTCCATGAAACCCCCTTCAGGGCTTTAGGCTTTGGCATCTTTTAAGCTGGAAGAAAAACACTCTCCCTGCAACCCTTGACTGACCTGAGGTTGGTCTGCAGCATGAGCAAGCAGAAGCGTGAAGCCCCTCACTCACAGAGAGCAGTCACAGCACTTGCCTCAGTCCCTGGTCTCCGGGAAATTGAACCTTTGCCGTGCTCAAATATCTGATCCCACGTGAGTCACAGCTCTCCTCACTGTGATAGAGCCTGGTGAGCTCACAGCAAACAGCTCAGTCGGATGTGATGGAGGTTGCAACACCAAAATGATCCTGCAGCCTTCTCTGTCCCAGTGTAACATCAGCCCCAGGCACTGTCCCTCCTCTGTCCCCAAGCAGATCTACCATGCGATAGGCAAGAGCTCCGGACTTTGGAGAAGAACACCACGTACCACTTGATCTCTTGAGGATAAGTAATTACAATGCTGTCTGCTGGAGCCTGTGGGGACCAGCAATGCATGTCTTGGCAGCCCTCACGTGTTGTTCAAGGCAGATTTCCTGCACAGATCCAGGCGCTGGATGACAGCCACAAGTAGGACGGAGATGAACGCACTCACTCGGGAAATGAGAGAGGAACCGAGCTAATGTTTTTGTTTGTGAAACAACATCATTTGGAGCACCATGAGACCACCCTTCCAGAGGCAAAGGCAAAGTGTGGAAATCACAAGCAGCCCCTAACCCCATGCCAGGCACTGGGTCTCACTGGGTGTCACTTGGTGAGCTGTGCAAGCCAACTAACACTAGAAAGGACTTTAATGCATTGTCACTTCTGAGTTGTGGTCCTTCTGGGAATCCCACTGATAAAGAAGGGAGGTGGCAGGAGGATGGTGATCCACTTGTTATGAAGTCATCTCTGTAAAAGAATTTTCTTTTTCACAAAACCAGCATTGAGGAACCAGAGGCGTGACCCTGGCCCGGAGGAAGCTGAGAGAACGGGAGAGCAGACACAACACAGGCTAATGGAGTGGGATGCGCTGCACAGGTGACACATAAGCCTGCAGCAGACAGAGAAGACCAACAGCAAAGATGGTCTGGGCAGATTTCAGCACTGGGACAACACATGAAACCCTGGAGTTAAAAGGCCTTTTTCATGTGGGAGATTATTTTTCAGGGATGAGTCATGAAAATCTCACATCAGGCACCCTCCAAGGCAGCAAGCTCTGTAACATGGCCTCTGGCAACACAGAAAGAAGAGATGCCCACCAGCCAAAGCATTTTCCCAGACATGCCAGATCCTCATTCAAACTCTTTTGCTGCTGGGTTGAGGGATGTTTCTGTGCAGGGCACAGTGCCTCTCTCCCACTCCATGGTGTAGCCAACACTCACAAGGCTCTTGCACACCAAGAGGTCCCCTTCAGGCACCCTTCTCTAGGAAATTGAGGGAATTGCTCTTCAGCTTCTCACCTTCCAGAAGTGTCCTGCAAACGTCGAGCTACTCCATGTAAAGGCAAGTGGGCGTCTCCCCAGCTGTGTTTTGTGACAAAAAGGGTGGCTTGGACATGACCTCCAGGAAAGAGTCTGTGGTTGCCAATTCCAGGTGAGAGCAGGTATTTCTGCACCTCAGAGCTAAGTTTCTGTATCTCTTTGCAGGTCCCTGCTCCTCTCCTCGCCATTTTCTGCAGGCTAATTTAGGGGATTGCTCCTTGTCAGCCTTGGTGAATCCCTCTTGTCGAGTTCTCCCAGAATCTGCACAGGATTTCAATCAGAACTGGAAAGAGAAATGTAAATGAAATACTGAAATAAACTGAAATACTCAGCCCTGCAGCCTCTAAAATCCTTTTTATCTAGGCAATGCATGTTACCCAGGTAGCCAAAAGATCATTACCTTTTGACTGGTTAATGGAGGAGCACTGATCTGACCATTGCAGAAGAAGAGGTTTTTCTGCACTTTCTCTTCAGCTAGGAAGAGGAGATTGGGAAACAGAACTATGGAAAACTAGCAGATTTTAGCTAACCAATACCTCTTCATAGCCTAAGGAAAATAACATTGAAAAATGTGTCCTTGTGAAAGGGAAGAAATTTCTGTAATTGATTTTCTGGGACTCAAATGGCTGAAACAGAAAGAGATAAATGAACTATCCTCATAACTGGACAAGTCAGTGTATGCAGATAGTTTCTTGTAAAAATGAAAGCTTTTATATAGTTGAGGTTGATATATTTCACTCAGAAATTTTCATATACATTTTAATGAAACTTTCAAAGTTATTTTTATAGAACCCAAACTAAGAGTCTTTTTGGGTAAAACACTGAGATATTACACCTAATTGTCTCAAAAAGGAAGCCTGAAAATGAGTGTATTTTACTAGGGATATCTGTACTGCACTTTAGCATTACTATAGTGTGATGAGAGCGCAGGAGACTTAACCTGACCTAAGTTTTTCTCACTGTTTAAAGCAGCGAAATCTCTTCTGCCCAAGCCTTGATCTCTGCCTAAAGACTTATTGGGAGGAGGCTAAAATCAGAGAGCAGAGAGGGGACTCTTCTAAAAGGGAAAAAGAGCAATAGTAGAAATTCTCCAGAAAAAAAAAAAAAAGAAATTTAGGCACATAAGGTCCCATTATCTCAGCCACAAAAGCCAATGTCTTTACAAATAATAACCATGGAGGAATCAGTCTCTACAGGTCTTGCCCAGTCCTCTGTCAGCCTGAGACAGATGCTGAACTATATTGAGACATCCAGTGTCTAAATAGTTTTGAACAGCTGGTCAATAGAGCTTGGCCAAAAGAACAGCTGAGTCAGACCATCAAAACATGACCCCAGAGAAATTCACCAGGCACTGCATATTTGCTTCCTTCCCTGCCCCATGGATGTACCAATACATGCTCACATGCATGCACCAAATACACATACATCAAAAAAAGAGAACAAAGCACAATTACAAGATCCTTTACAGTCAGGAGCCATATTCTGGAGTCTTCACTCATTCCAGCAAAGTGGTGTGGTCCCAAGTGACTAAAGGAAAAGATCTCAGGCCTGAAGGAAAACACCAGTGTAAAGAGCTGTCCCAAATTTTGTTAGCAAGGTCCACTTTCTCATGCATCTGGACTCTGCACACTAAGGGCCAGTGCACCTGGGTTCCTTCTGCATCAGGGAGGCTGGAGCAGAAACCCAGGTTGCTTGCATGTTCATTTTGGATGCTCCATGTGCACAGCTCCAACAGACATATTTAAAAGGGAGGGATGGGGCTGAAAGGCTGAACTTGAGAAGGTTGGGGTTTTCTTTATTTTTATTTCAGGCAAAATATTTTAATATTTTGTATCTAATTTTTCCATGTACAATTATTAGCTCTGTTGCCTGTAGTAGCAGTTTCAGACAACTTCTAAACTTGCTCCCAAGTTCTCCATTCCGTTCTTGCTGTACTGCTTAAAAGAGCAAGACATGGCAGGAATGAATGACACCCATTTGGCCCCAGGGAAGTTTGCTGTCTGACTTTCCCATTGCATTTGTGCCAGAAAAGGTTTATGCTTCTGAGATGAGAGCAGCTCCCTAAGCAGATTTTTACCTTGGGGGAGTGATGAGCTGAATGTTACCATCAGAGGAGATTGTGTAACTCAGCAGATACCAGATCACAAAAGTGAGGTGGGAAAAGTCACTGGAACTGGTCCATGTCACGTAGACTAAAACCTCCAATCATCTACAAAGTTATGTAAAACACTCTAGGAAAAAAAGCACAGAGACACATAAAACTGACAAGAAAATTGGTAATTCAAGAGGCGTTGCAGGATTTTGCAGATCTCAAATAGCTGAACTGGCCAGAGTACAAATCCAAGCAGAAGACATCTAGCAAATAAGAAAGGGCACAATTCAGGAGGCCATTGAAGGGCAGAGGGATGGCTGAGGAGGGATGAGCTGGGCCTTCTCTGGACATGGCAAGGTGAACATGTTTCCCAGGGCAATGCAGCTCCCCTCTGATTCCAACAGACCTCAGTGGAAAATTCTCCTGCCACCCATTTTTCATTATTGCCCACACAGTGGCCACACCATCTGACCAGTAACCAACCACTGAGGGTCAATGGCAAAGGATAGAAGGACACTGAGAGCAAGAAAGAAGGGAATGAAGAGAGAGGAATCTGGGCCTTCAAAAGAGCAAGGATATTAATTTGGATGCTGGAAGGCAAATTGGGATGCATGCAGGGATCGAGGCTGGGAGACAGCTGTGCAGCCTGGGCAGTTCCAGTGCAGAGTGACAGTGACACCCATGCCCACAGGAATGAAGAGGCTGCTCCCCCTTCAGCAATGTGCTGTTGCAGAGCAGCTGGAGGGCTGGAGAAGACACTGCAAGCCTCACACAGCTGGCCCTGCTGAGAACAGACACCTGTGGCTGAGCAGCTTTCCTCCAGCTCTGAGTTTCAAAGGCCCAAGCTGTATTCCCCAAGTTCTGCCCAAATGTTTGAGGATCAGGGAGGCATTGAGCCTCATTAACCTTTCAGTGGTATGAAAACTGCAGAGCAAAAGGACAGCTGGAATTCTTCCTCCCGTGCACACTGACTTATGGCAAATTCATCTGAACACACTGGTGTGTGGAGGGGGACATGATGGGTGAGTGCTGACCCAGCTGAGGAATTGCTCAGGGTATAACATGGATCTACTGGAGCAGGTCCAGAGGAGGCCACAGAGGTGATCAGAGGGCTGGAGCACCTGTCCTACAAACAAAGGGTGAGAGAGCAGGGCTTGCTCAGCTTCTCTCTCAGCTGGAGAGAAGGCTCCAGGAAAGCCTTACAGCACCTTCCAGTGCCCAAAGGGGCTCCAAGAGAGCTGGAGGGGGACTTTTTACAAGGGCATGTAGCGGTGGGACAAGGAGAAGGGTTTTAAACTAAAAGATCAGGTATGAAGAAGGTTCTTTTGCAATGAAACTGGTGAAGCACAGGTTACCCAGAGAGGCAGCTGATGCCCCATACCTGGAAGTGTTCAAGGTCAGGTTGGGTGGGGCTTTGAACAATCTCATCTAGTTGAAGATGTCTCTGCTTACTGCAGGGGGTTGCACTATGTGGCCTTTAAATATCCCTTCCAACCCAAATTATTCTATGATTCTGTGATACCTCCAGGAAGTATATTTCTAGCCCCTACTTTCTGGTAGTATTTATATTTTTGGCAAGACTATGGTGTTACTGTGAAAATCGACCAGCTGGGGGAGGAGATCAGGTCTGTGTCCTGATCTGACCCTGCTGTTGTGCTCCTGCAGAGGCTGCCCTCCTCCAAAAACAGAGAGGGAAGGAGGTGTGCCAGGCCAGAGCCCTAAATCCCCCTGGAGGAGTCTCACCTGTGAAATGAACATCCAGAGGAGGAAGTTTCCAACAAGAAGCCTGATGAGGTGTTGCTATCCAGGAAGCACACACAGGGCAGAAATATGAGCTAATTTGAGGAGCCATCTTCACTTTTGCTGCACCATTTTGATGAGCTGAACTGCAAGGGAAAGAGTAATTCAAATGAAACCGATAGGAATGAATGTGGAAAAACGAATATGCATCTCTGAACAATTTCAATCTACCCATTATTTGAATTGTCAAGATCCACAACAGATGTGTTGACTCAGCTTTAAGAGTGTCAAAGTGCAGCATCCCTGGCCAGGTTCAGCTGTCCTAGGCAAGTGGTGCTCTCTGAGGTGAGCAGGGTATGCTGCCTTGCCTCGGCTGGTCTCTCTGGAAGGGGACAGGTTTATTCCAGGTCCTGTGTCAGATCTGCCAGCCCCATGCAGATGTCTAGGGGCCCTAAGGTGGCTGGATGGGCATCAGGTACCTTTGTGCACAGAAGAAAATGGAGAAACTGGACTGAATCCATCCTCCAGGTTCCTTGAGCAGTTACAGAGAGGTGTCTGTGTCTGCAACACCTGTCTCTAGAGGTGCATTGCTCTTTCCAGACACTATTAAAAAAATCCTTGAAAATTAACTTGCACTGTATGTGTCCCTCTTTAAAAACTAAAGACTCTTCAGTCACTCTCTTCCTTAGTCATGCAAGCATACTCCCCCAACTCCTCACTTTTGGGTCTTTGTAGACTCAGTGGGGGAAAAAGGGCCCAGAAATACCACACCACCAAACCCTTTCTGACAGCCAGTGACTGCCTTGCTCCAGGACATTGCTCAGCTCGTGGCCTGGTCCAACTCAGCCTGGTCCAGGGGACATGGCAAGTAGTGAAGGGACACAGAGCAGCGCATGGAAAAAGGCTCCCAGAGAGGCAGCGTTCCAAAGCCTCAACCCACTTGCACCAGTGGCTGCTCCTCCCTCACGACAAATTTTCTGGGGTAGGAAATGTCACGAGAAAGGTCTGGTATTGTCTTTTTTATCTCATTTTTGTTCGCAGCCCCCGAGGGAGCGTTAGCACTTTGCAATTGCTTTTCCCTGTTCTTCTGCCATCTGTGGATATTTCCATGACACTCTTGCCCTGAGGCCATCAGACTCAGCTGCCAGCCCTGAGGGTATCTCCACCTGGCTGAACATAATGAGCAATGGAAAGAGGACGTTTTCAGAGGACAAGACACTTGGATTTTACAGACAAAGGGCGTGATCAGAAAACTGTAGCATTACCCCTGCTCACAGGCTGAAAATGCTTGCAGAGAGCAGCAGGAAGGCTGGGAACAGCCTGGGAGGACAGGTTGAGCTGCAGCCCTGCAGAGGGTGGCCAGCAGGTCTGTGTGGTTGTGCAGCTTTAAATCTTTGGTCCCTTCTGTCAGCACCTCAGACCTTGTTTCAGCAGATACTTTGGTGACATCTGGTCTGTCGGCAAGGAGCTGCTGATTTATGGCCATTTCCTTCAGAAAGGGGCTGTCACCTTCCCTTCATCTGCATTTGTGAATATTGGTGGAGTGCATTCAGCAAGCAAGAGGTACAGAGCTTTCTTAATGGTGTCAAGAAAGGATGTTTTTCAGATCTAATGAAGCTCCATATTTATATCTCTGGTTCTTCCAAGATAAGGAAAATGTGAATCCAAACCCTCCTCCTCAGAAAGCAAGCTGAGAGCTGAACCCAGACCACCTGCATTCCAGGAGAATGCTCCATGGGCTGGTGTGGTATGACAGAAGTGGGTACCACTCCTAAACCACTGCAGGTGGAGAAACCCAAACCTCCTACCATGGATAAATTATGCTCCAAGGATACATAACAAAACATCTCTGGAGATCCAGCATCTTAGCAAGCTTAGGAATCCAGATGGACTGAACTTCCCCCTCAGTGCAGCCCCCTCTGGGCCCATGTGGGAGAGATCCAATCTCTTGGGCAACAGAAACAAGGTCTTTCCAGAGGATATTTGTGCTCAGCACGAGGCAGCAGCCCAAGCAGAGAGCTGGGGTGCCTGGCAGCACAGTGCTGGACTAATTTCTGCACATGTCACGCTTCAAGCTCTGCAACCTCATTTAAATCTAGTCCCCAGTTATGGATCTCGTCCAAGTCCTGCCCTGCTGCTTCCTGTGCTGGATAGTGACATATTGGTGCATTCCTTACCCTGCACACTTCCTGCATTTTACAGGAATTCTCTACTGATATCAGAAGCAAAAATAAAGCTAACCAAAAATATCTGCCACAAGAAGTGTTTTGGCTTTGTAGGTGCAAACATATGGCTGAAATGGGTAAATAGGGAGATCTTCCAGCTGAGCTGTCCTCCTGTGTGTGCGTGCACATGTGCTTGCATCTGCATTTTTACTTGAATTGTTGTCATCTTCACTAAATATTTTACCATGTTCAAAACTGCCTCTTTAAAGGGCTTTCAACAGTAGGAAAGCACACATGGGTTTTTATCCCTCTACTGCGCTAAGAATAATTCACTTGTCAAATGCCACACTGCTCCCTTGATCAGCTGCTTCTGCAAATACAGAGAAACCACATCCTATGTGCACGGAGAATCCCTGAGTCACCACTCTATCTTCTGATCCAACTTCTCCATGTTTGAGCCATGACAAGCCTTGGAGTGGCTCTGCCGCTCAAGGATTTATGCCATCAGGCACAGTTAGGAGAATATAAAGGCTAGAGATACAATTAACATTGGATGACTACAGTCCTTTGACTACAGTGGGACACAGCATGAAGCTTTTGTTCTGCAGCCATCTAAAGCGAGGGAGTTCAACCCTGGCCTCAGAAGTCCTCAGACCAGACTTCTGGTGGCAGTCACCTCTCCTGTGATCTTTGAGGCACCAAATCCCCACAGAGCTGGTGGGGCCAGGCTAGGTGTCATGGGGGTTATGTTCCTCAAGACGAGCTAAGGGCTAGGCATGATCTGAGGTGGATGCCAGAAGCAGTACAACCACACTTGCTGCTTTCCTTGCCATAAATGTCAAGAAGGCCAACTCTAGCACAAAGCCTTGAAGTCCCTTCCCACCCTGTGCTCTTTACCAGTACCACTGCCATACTCAGGGCCAGAAAACAGGGATGATGGAATGGGCACATTCCCTGTCTTTAGCAGCAGTGGCCTCCTGGCTCACACCGGCTGCTCTCATCCTCTCCTCAGCTTCCACTAGGATCATGGAAACTTGTCCTGGTGATCTCAGTGGGCACTGGATCAGACCCAATGCACACTCTTGCACAGCAGCTGGTTTTGGCCCCAGGCTGGTTACGTGTGGAATGGGCAGCATGATTTCCCCGTATTTTAAAAATTACTAATGAAATGTCCAAGTATTATAAAAGTTCAACACAGAAAGTCTACGTATAATTTATATCTTTTTCATTCTTAGTGGTGGTAAGTAGCTGTCCATGAATACAAGTTCATTTCCAAGATGTGTCCCAAACCCCTTCTGCTGATGAATGTCCAAGATTTAAGAATACAATTTTAAGCATATGAGTGGGATTCCCTTCCGCTGATTTCAGGGCTAGGAGTTGCACCAGACCTTTCTCACAGGGAAGGGAAAATCCCAGGTTCTGCTCACCCTTCTTGCATGCTTCTCTGCGTTTCCCCAGGGAGGCATGCAGAGCACTTCCCAGCCCCACTCCTCCTGGCTCTCTCCATCACCAGGAGGCTGCTGTGCTCTCGTGTCAGCGTGGCCTCTCTGCTGGAGCTCAGGGAGTGCAGCAGCCAATCGGGCAGCCAGGCAGCCCGGGCAGCCCTCATCAATCTCCCTAAGTGTGTTCAGACTCCGCAAGGAACATCCTCACCACTCCTCTTCTCTCTCTGCAATGACCTGAACTCCAGCTCTGCACGCAGTGATCAGTGAGGCATAATGCAATGCAGGGCAGCCCGGAAAAATCTGGTTGGCATCCAAGGATGTATATTCACTGAGAGGCTGAGGAGTGTGTCAGCATTTAGTTTCAGTCTAACTGCACTTTTCCTGCAGCACAGAATCACAAAGTCTCCGTCTCCTCCTCTGGATTGGGACAGATTCTGCACTGGGATCCTCTGAAAAGACAAAGTTTTCCTCTCTTGTTATTGCTGTACCACCATAATCTACCAAGATGTGTGACTGCTTTCATCTAGTTCTTCCTAACTGGCAAGGATCTCCAGCCAGTGGTGGGCTTACATTTTCTATACTTTTCTGTATTCTGCTTCTGCTTTCCTGTGCTCTGCTCGCTGCAACTCAGCCTCCCAGGCAAACCCTGCAGCTGCTGGGGTGTGGCTTTCTCTGATGCTGCATGAATCAGATAAGGAAAAATAGAGTTAAGAAAATCCTGTAGTTACCTCCTCTAAACTTTCCTGCGTATGTCGAAGCTATGCTTAAAGAAGCCTTTTACTTTGTAAACAAATTAAATTCAAGCTGTGTCTAAATGACCTGTTTCGGGTTGCATGCCTTAATTCACGAGCTTGCCCTTCATCTCTCAGAGCAGCAGGATTCCTGCATGATCCAATCCACCCGGCATTTGCAATGGCTAAAGCTGCACTGTGCAGTGCATGTTTGCAAATTCAGTGTGTCCTATGCTCTGTTTTCGGTCTGTTGGCTGGACAACACGGCACTCTGGAAGCAGAGCTTATTTTTCTGGGTTTCCCAACAGAGCAGGAGGAAATTAGCAATTTAATTTTTTTTTTTTAAGGGGAAAAGATACATATTTTAATATAAAATATCGCTGAAGCAGAACAGTGATGACTGGAGGAATGGGTCTAAAGAGTAATGCAAAACAGTGCTTAGCTGGCAGAAGAATATCAATAAATTACAAATCTGCTCTTTAGTTTATGCAGAGATTGACCTGTTTTAAAACAAGCAACTTGTAGTCCTAAAGTTGTGTCTACAAAAATGCGAAGAATCTGAAATTTCTATGGTATCTTTTTCTCCCTAAAATATACAAAAAACTATGTTTATCTACATTCTGCAATAAATTTCCTCGCTATTTATTCTGGTAGAAGTTATAGTCTACAAAACAGAGTCTGTAAGATTTTGATAGTCTAAAAGTGGAACTCCTTTTTTTTTTTTTAATTCCTGATTATTTCTGTTTTCTTTTGTAAATACTTTAGGATTATATTTTCCATAACAATGGAAAGTCAGAAATTGCTTGTGAGGCTCTGAGTCCTATATTGCCTAAGATGACTTGTTGGAATCAAGGAGACAACTCAAGGAATAACTCATATCTCTCCATCCAACAAAAGATACAGCCCGGCTCTCTGCCGGTTACCTGGTGATTTGATGAACTAATTAAATCACTAAAAGCTAATAGCAAATATTTTAGGGCTACATTCTGGCGGTATTTAAATATGATTTATTCAAAATATATTTGACATAGTTCTGGCAAAAATATTTTCTTTTATAAATGTGACTTTTCCAGTAGCAGCATTTTCTTAATGTTTGTCTGCCTGCGCAGATTTACTTGTTTAGCAAACAAACTGGTTTTGTGGCTCTTGCTACTCTTTCTATTTACAACATCAGAGACATGCTTGGGACTTCTAGGTGCTACCTAATAGAAACAAATACAACCAGAACACTAACAGAGTACTCCACAGAACGAGGTTTTCCTCACCGATTAGCAAAAGGTTTGGGTTGGCTTTTTTGGGGTTTTTTGGGCTAAGGAAAAAAAATTCTCCCATGTCATGAACACAGGTTGTTATTTCCATGGTGCCAGTTTTCTGGTGGTGTGAAGGGATGCTGTTGGTGGGTCACATGTAAGAGGAGCCTCTCCTGCACTGGGTCCTGCCATGGCACCAACCAGATCCTGGTGCCTGGGAGATACCAAGCAGGATCAGAGCCATGGCATCTACAGTAAGATCCATGCTGGGAAGGGATGCAGCAGGGAAGGATGGTTGCATGTGGAATTTGACAAGCATCTTCTTTCCAGTTATTGCTGATGTTTCCCGACAATGAGTTATCATCCTCAGAGCTCAGGGTGTGGCAGGGAGAATCAGCTCTGTTTTTCTCAGACAGGTAGGCTGGTTGGCTGCCCAGGCATGTGATATGGGTTTGAGAAAGGAATATCAGCGTGGAGATGAGGTAGGATCATCTGAGCAAGGGTGGGGAAAGCCACACCATGGATCCCACATCAAGCAGTGCATATTAAATGCCTTGTTTCCTCCACAGCATGGAAGGAAGGCTGGCTAAAAATAGGCTGGTTCTGTAAGCTCCTGTCTCTGCCGGCTATATTCATCTGCTCCTGCTTTAGCTGACTGTCATGATGACACAGGTGAGAAACAGATAAACAAAAATTTGCCACTTTTCTTTATTAGCCAGGCAAGCACAGGCATGTGCTTGGATCTGACATCTGGAGGAGGCTGGGAGTGTTTTGCAGTTGTTGATGAACATGTTTTTCATGGATAATTTTTGAGTCAGAACAACAAATAAGTAGGAGAAGAGAACATCTCCATCAGCAAACTGTGGCAATTGGCCAAACCCTAAAATATAGAGGTCTTTCTAGCACAAATGTTTTCTAAACCTTTTCTTTGCCTTGTTTTGGGGCATGATCTAAATCCCTAGAAACTAATGGCCGTTTCTAAAAGAACCCATTCAATAAGACACTTGAGCAAGTGTATGGCCTCCTAATTGCCACCAGATTGGAGCAAGGGTTAAAATAAAACACGTACCTTAGTCCTTTGCTCAGTGGACACGTGGACCACAAGATCACTTCTCCAAGGTGCCAGGTTGATCTTTGCACTGTGTGAGAATAACACACCTGAGATCCTGAGATCAGCTGGAGCTGTGGAAGTCCCTGTTCAGGGTTCCATTGCAAGCTGTGACATCCAGAGAAATACTACAATCACAGAGACTTCGCTTCTCCTCCGTTCTTGTCTGCCATGCCAGAGGCTGAGTGTCCATTCTGCCGCATGAGCTGCTGAATATGGTCCACAAATTTAGAGGATCTAAACCAAAATTCCAGCTCAGTTGCATTTTTTCATAGAAATATTTTCTCAAGATGTTTGACTATGAGCTGCAGCAGCATGTATTCCAGCCCCATTAAGAGACAAAGATAAACAAAACCTGTAGGAGCCAGACTCCCAGCTTGGGTGAAGAACACTCTCCCTGGATCTCAGGAGAGGCTCTGACCTGACACACCAGCATATTTCGTTTTCCCTCCTTTTACTTAATTCAGTGAGTGTGTTGTTAAGATGACAAGCTGTTTCAGTTTCAGCAGACACTCTTTGCTCAGTAATGCTTCCCAATATCTATTCTTGCTCTACCCATGGTGACACCAAAATAACTGTGGTGCCAGCACAGACTGAAAGGGAATCTGATTCATCTGGCTCTGGCAGAGAGCTCCCTGCCAGCATCATGAATCAGGCTCAGTAAATTGCACCGCTCTGGCTTCTCTCAGTTTTCCCTCCCTCCTGAATCATCTTCCCTCCAGAGTTTATATTTTTAGTCATTAGTTTCACACTTCTATTTCCAATGGGTACGCACAGGCCCTTTGGTGACTTACAAGCACAAGTGGAAAAGAAACATCGGCATGACAGAGCCCCATAGGCAACAAGGCTTTCTTTGTCTATCCCCTGTCCAATGAAGGGTTTGCTGTTCTCCATCAGGCTGCAAGAAATGGGGATGGTATGTACCCGTCAGAGGCACAGCACATTGTGTTTGCCACAGCTTCTGATTCATGTGAGGAACGGACATACCCCAGCAGCAAACCAAAACCAGCTGAAAAATGTTGATTTTTCTTTACTGCTGCATTTAAAAACTTCAAGAAGGAAGGAGAATCAACAGACATCTCAAGTCTGCTTTGGTAGTGCACTCTTCCCTGGGCACCAAAGTATTTCGCCCAGCAGTTTGTGCACCATCTCTTTCTGTCCAAGGCACTCTGGATGCAGCAGCTTCTTTTCCAGGGCCCTTGTTACTGTGTGAGAGGTGGAGGAATGTGAAGCGAAGGCCAGGGAGAACCCCCACGAGCCAGGGCCTCCAGGGCTGCTGCTATTGCTCCTCGCTCTGGCGAGCGCTGCCACCACCAGAGATAAATTACACCCTTGGTTTGACGTGGGGACTCGCTGCCAAGACAAACACTCAAATAAACAGCCAGGCTGGGCTTGTCAGTACAGGGGAGTGGCTGCAAAATACTTCTGGACCCAAGCTTGCAGCACACGTGGTCACCCAGTGCCAGTGTCCTATGCAGATGGACCTTGTGTTCTCCTCGTTTCCGTGTTTCCCATGGCACAGCCCCACGCAGCCTTGTCCCAACCACAATCCCATCCCCAGCACGTCTGTGCTGTAGCATCTGCCAGCCCAGCCTCCATGGGTAACCTGGATATGTGGGGTGCTCAGGGCTGCATTACTGAGCAGTGGGATATCCCCATGGGGTTTTGGTTGGCAGTGAGGCTGCAGGAGGGTTACTTTCTCCCTGGTCTAACTGAGAGAGCATCTTTGGGGATGATGTGGTAGTGCAGGATGTGCAGAGAGGGGATAACAAAGAACTCCTATAGCCAGTGTTGCTGTGAAAGAAAAGGCACAAGGAGTTGGTATTCTGCATGAGGAAGCTTCCTCCATCCTGGCCAGCCCATGCTAGAGCCTGTTCACCCCAGGAAATGAAGGCCACCAAACTCTCAAATGCCCAAGGAATCACTCTCTCTCAAGGGTACACCCCTGCCATTATGGCAACATAGACAATTACATAACTGTGTTCAGTCATGGGACGGATGAGTTTGCAAATACCCACAAGATCCTGATTTTTCTAGCCTTAACCCTTTGTATTACTAGTAGCAGATGCTACAACTAAATAGTAGTATCTGTGTACCAAAACTTGCTGGAGTAACATTTTGTGTTGCAGTATCTTCAGGGCCATAAGAGTTGCACAAGTGTAACCTTTCATTCCTGTTTCTGCATTAGTTTGTTCCCCTGCGATCCCTGCCAGCCCGTGTGCCTGCACAGAGCCGCACCATACGGACAGCAGCCAGGTCTGAGGTTGGAGTAATTAGTCCTGGCTGGGCTTCCAGTTTTCTTTAGTACAATATTACCGTTAGATTTCTATCAGTGTGCTTCCTCTGTCAGAACAGGCTGTACAAAAAAAAAAAATCTATCTAGTTTTTTTTAATATGATTACATTGGGAGAAATAGTAGTAAATTAATGCTAGCAAATGAATTGTAAATTAGGCAGGTGCATTACACATGCACTCTTCTCCCTGCATTTAATGCTGTGTTCATAGAATACATAAGAGACGAGAAACAAAACTGTTTCATCTGTCCTTCACTGCCATAGGGTTCTCCATCTCACCTCAATACAAACTTTTTTTAATGAAACACACAGCTGGGATGGACCAGCAGACTAGCCCAGTGTGAGAACATGATGCACAGCTATGGGCCAAGTAAAGGAAACTACCCTATCACCTTCACCCTTTTTTAGGGCTCAAAAGGCAGATGCACTGCACAATCTGGGAAGTTTCCAGGCTTCTATTTTTTTTTTTTTTTTTGAGTTCATGACACACAGCATGAAGCAGAATGCTTTAAGATACTGTGGCTTCAGATGTGTGTCAGGAGAGGTGCTGTGAATGTGGATGAATGCAGAACAGATCAGGTTCTCCACACTTTTGTTTTCAAGGTCTGGCAGAACCAAAGCTGTGCCTAGGTTGGATTGATGATCAACATTAGTAAATCCTTTTGGGACTCAGCAGTAGCATGAAAGGGGGAAAACTATCCCCAAATCCTGAGGGACCTGGAAGCCTGCTGCCATGGGCTGGAAGGGGAAATGTGATAGCCAGAGTGAAGCCACTGCCATATGGAGTGGCTTGTCACAGACATTTATATTTCCTCTGACCCTATCCAACAAAACACCAACCCCAAATTGGATGCCACTGTGACATGGGAAAGACTCAGCACCTGGCACCCATTTTCCCAGTGAGATCCACATTCTGGTAGGACATGGACGAGAGACAAGGACTTTTTTTTCAATTCCTATTGCTGATTTTGAGCCAATAAAATCAATGTGGGGTTTCACCACAGAGGCAGGGGGCACTCTTCATGTGTGCCTTTGAGAACGTTGCAGCCTTCTTAGTGCCTCACCCTCAAAATGATAATCCTTGTCTTTGTTGGTTTCCTATAGTTAATTAATGGCTGAAAAGCATCTGGGGAAGGTTGAAGTAAGCAAATTATGCAACTTAACTTCCAGTCTGATGACTGGTATCACTGTTCCCAGACTACAATCTCTGTTTGATATTGGAAACAACGGCAAGAAAGATGCTGACGATGGTGACATTGGTTTTGGCTCTGGCTCCTGGAAGGTACAGTCATCTCATATCTTATGATCCCAATTACACCAGCAGATTTACTCTGGATTCCAGTTACTAGTGTAACTGGAAAAGGTAGTTGGACCACAAAAAGCTTTAGTAAAGGGAGATTACAGCTATGATTAGAAAAACAAAAAGGATTGAAAGGTACAGAAAAAGAAGAAAATGGTGGGTCAGCAAGAATCTGAAAGAACTGGGTCTGAAGCTGTTGTGAAGAGCAGAGCAATTGGTGATCTGGCCCAACAGTCAGCATTTCTGAGCCTCCAACAGCTGTTCTCTGTATTACACAGAAGGGCCAACAATGTGATGAGAAGAGAGAAGCACATGAGGAGGAGCAGGAGAAAATATGAGATCTGGAAAGAGCCACACAGATCCCACATCATCAGAAAGGCAACGGTGGCATTAAAGGCAAGAGGAAGAAAACAGCCTAGGAAAGCTCTGCCATGAATGATCATGAAATTATGTCAAGCAACCTATAAACAGTCTTAGGAAAAAGCTAAATAGCAAAACAGTTTTTTGTCTCCCTCCCTTCCCCTTTGTGTCCTCTCTTAATCCAGAGCAACCTTAGCAAAACAGCACAAGAATAGCTGGACTCCACCTAATTTGGACTAAGGATAACTCACCTCCTCCCTACCCTATTTCTAATTCTTCACTTGACTTGTGTCATGTTTGTCTCTTGTACTCTGATCTCTGGTACATGCTACAGCAGAAGTAGGGAATGGAGAGATGTTAACACTTACCTTGAGAAGCAAAACATGACTGGTGTGAGGGGGAACACAGTGCCTTTTCTTGGCCACTGAATTAGGTAAGCAGAGAAAAAACTGCCATTTGCATGTCTCTATCCTGATTTCCAAAGGGGAAAAATTCATAAAGGAGAATATGCTTCTCACCACCATCAATCCTGCAATTAAACTGAACTTTAGCAAAATATTTGCTGGGTTATGTAATAGAGGCAGATTACAACAGGCTGCCACATGGCTGGAAACTGCAGTTTTAACCCCTGGACAAACTGCCTCGTGCTAGGCAAAGATAAGTGACATCATGGAGCTGTAAGAATAGTCAAGCTCAGACAAACCTTTAAAAAACAGTTTGATGGTCCATCTGATAGGACAACTCCAAATATCTAAGGCTGCTTTTCTTCCTGGTTTTCTTGGCTATACATGGCGTTTCTGTCTTTCTCCTACCTCTCCCTCCGAGTAGTCTCAGAGCAGTTCCTCCCATTCCCCAGGTGCCTCTTTCTCTGACTTCCCACCCTTTATGGCTCCTGAGGATGCCCTGGAGATGTTCCTTTGCACCAATGAGTTTGTGGTGTCATCCTTTCTACATCTCAGCCACCTCTCCTGCAACTGCAGGTGTTGATGGTTCTCTCTCTGTTACCTTAACCCAGTGATCTGTGCCAGGACCAGGAGCAAAGATGTGGCAGTTTTGGCTGCAGGGCACTGCAGAAAACAAGGTACAAACCCTGCTGTGATACTGGGTGTTCTGTGCATCAGCAGGATGCTGCCAGATGCAGAGACCACCTTCCTTACTCAGCACATCTTCAGCCCAGGCTTTAAAGTCTCTCTAGGTCTGAACAGCTATTATTTGGCCAGCACCTAAAAACTGGAGTAGCTGAGCATTGTGGCTAATTAGCTGAGCCAGAAAGGCACAAAGGATGTTTGAAACAGAAGAGAAAACAAACAAAGCCTTGGCGAGCACTCAAAGGCGAGGCAGGCTGGCTGCAATTTCCCACTCAACACGGAGAGAGGCTCCTCAGGAGGGCTCACAGAGACATGGGAGACGGGAGCACCCTTCGAGAAGACCTCGCTGTGAAGGGCTCACATGACACGAGGCGGGGTTTGGAGCCAAAGCCGCCCCGCTGGCCCCACCCTGGGCACATGAATGACCCAAAGCACCTCATCCATCCCAGCAGGGACAGCTGTCAGCCGGGACACCGGGACCGAAACCTGCCCACGGCTTCCAGGTAGGAGCTCGCTTCTTGCAGCATGTCTTGTTGCTTTGCCTCCCCTGCCTTGCTGCTGATGTGCAGGAGAAGAGGCACCTGGTGGCCTTAAGAAGATGTAGTTTCTGGCTTCTCTGAGCACACACCACATCAAGACTCTCTACCTGTGTTTTAAGTTTCTTCTCTCTCTTTTCCCCAGCTGCTGGGGTTTGAAAATCTTGTTGGATGCCTGCTAAGGTGATAAACTGATTTTATTTCCTTTTTGCCTGGTATTGCTCTCACGACAAGCAGAGAAAACCAGAATACCCCCTATCCTGACAGAGCAACCAACGTGCTGCTGGGGCATGTACATTTGCTTTCTTTACAAATGCCTGCAAAACAGAGAGTGGCAAGGAGCTTCTTGAAATGGTTATGCATCATTGAACGTAACTGGCACCCACCCAGGCCCCCAGATGGGAGAAGAGGAGCTTTTTCTAAGCCCTTCCCACATTCTTGTGCAAATAGAAAGGATGAATGATGACCATCCCCAGTGCCAGACAGTTTTCTGGGCCAAATTCACACACAGGCGTAGGAAAGCCAAGGGGAACTGAAACTGGTGAAGCTCTCCCTTCCTTCCGCTTCTCGCAGTGACTGTATTTCATATGTTCAAATCCTTCTGGGATTGCTTAGACTGACTTTGCGTAATTATTTTCATCCTTGGATTAAACAGGCCAAATATGTAAGCTGGATCTCAGCTTGCTGAGTTCTTACTTTACACCATATTTTGTCCCTCTGGCATATATATTACACAGCAGCAGATTGCATTTGAGTAGTTTTTTTCAGAATAAAAGTCTCTCTTTGCTTGAGGGTGTCAATTTTCTCATAATTCTTGCTGTTCTGTCTTGTATGGATACTTCAAAGGATCATGGAAAGGTCCTAAACCAGGCATCTGCCCATACTGGCTTTCAGTACACTCAGTCTGACTGACACCTCTCCAGACTTGGAGCATGCACAGATTTCTCAGCCTAGAGGTTAGAGGGAAGGTGTGACTTGATGCAAAAACCTGTAACTACACCCTTATTTCTACCAACTGTGCTTGTCCTTCATTGCTTGTGATCACTTGTGAGGCAGGCAAACTCATGGATGTGCCTAAACCTGAGGGACAGCCTTTTTTTCCAGAATGAGCAGACAACGGTGCTTTTTGAAACAAAAAACAAAAGGATGCAAAGGGCTCTGGGAGCCCCAGGCAGGAGGGGCTTTGAAATCAGCTTTTCGTTGCCTTGTGAGACGCCAGCAGGTACAGGAGAAAGGGTGGCTGTTCAGTGTGTCATGCTATAGAAAGTCCTGAGTCCATCCTGTGCAGAGGGATGAAGTATTTATGCATTATGAAACATTCTGTGTGTTCCATCTGTCACCAGGTCAGGGTCAGTAGGTACAGCCAAAATTAAAAGCAGGATTTTTGATGTGCACCACCTCTCTTTCTGCTGGCAAAGTGCCACTTAAAAAAGCTTAAATCTTTCGTGAGTGATAGTTATTTGCTCAGCAATCAGAGATTTCCAGATAAATGACAATAGCTTTGAAATCACCAGCTGTGGGTCTCTGTGTAGTGGCCAGTTGGTCCTAAATTTTTATTTGAACATTTGCAGTCTAAAATGGAAATTGTGGTGTTTGGCCATCACTGGATAAACCTTGGTGAAAACCTTACCACCCAACTACTTCATCAACTAATTAAGGCATGCTCAAAATCTTCCTCTAGGCTCTTCCCTGCGAACTTGTGTGCTAGAGGATTTGTGAAATGCAGTTGTGGTGGGCAGAAAATGCATGAGGGACAAATCCTAGCTACACTGCTGAGAGGAATTTTCCCACTAGACCCATCTCTCCAACACTTCTGGTTCCACACATTAAATTCCACCTTCTTCTGAGTTGCTGCATCTGCCTCCAAGAGCTCTGGATTTTCCACCACACTTCTTATTCAGTCCAGGTGAAGATGTGCTCTCCTTGGCTGAGCCTTGGCTGGGTCCAACCTGAGCTTATTCCCTCCAGCCTCACACAGTTCCTGCCTGCTGTCTCTTCTCTCCACCTCTACCATCTGCAGGATTGATCCCAAGCAGAGGCTGATGTTTTGTCATCCTCTCCTGCCCCAAGGGATGGGTGTTCCTGGTAAGGACATGTTCTATCCAGAAACAGTGAAGTTTTAAGGAGTGAGCAAGCAGGGCCACTGAACTAAGAAAAAAAAGCCATAATTGGGAAGGAAGGGCTGCTTCAGGCTCATCTGTCTCACCATGTTGGCTCTGTCTGAAGTGCATATCCAGTGTTCTCTGCATCTTGGCCCTGGCACTGTTCTGCTCTGTCCAGCTCCTGGTCAGTTTGTTCTCCATAAACTGTTTCTCAGTGTTAATGGGTGGCCTTGCTGGAAGGCTGTAGGTGACATCTGGCTGGGTGACCTTCCTTTTTGCAGCTCCCTGGATGACGACTGTGGGCCTTGAGCTGCAGATTCTCAAACCTGTTCTGGTTCGTAGGCACCCTAAGGGTGCTCTGCAGTGCTGCTCTGTTATAACTTGTTCCCTTATTAAAAGTCAAAATCTCCTTGAGATTAAAAAAGTGTAAACTAAGAAAAGGAAAGATTAATGCTGTACTTGAAACTAATCTCTTTCTCAAGGTGTCTTTTAAGGTCTCACTGCTTCTCCTCTGTGCAGTTACTGAGAACAGTTCATCCATGCTCTCACTCCTTTGTCACAACCCTTGGTCCTCTTCTCTCCAAGTTTACTGGAGAGTTAGGTGAGTGCTACAGACTACAGATAAATCTTTGAAGCTGTTGTTTGCATCTGCACTCTCCCTCCTGCCTCCCAATCAGTGCAGGGAGTTAGATTTGCAGCTTGGTTGAGGTTTAGGCATTTCTGAGGCTGTGAATAAAACACTGTGTGTGATATCCAGGTTGTTGGGGTTTGCTGATTTTGCACTGGGCTCACTCTGCTGTTTAGAAGTGAATTGGCTGCTCTGCTTCATCTCTTCCTGAGTATCATGACTCACACTAGAAAACTCCTCTTGGGTTTCTAATAGCTTTATTATGGAGTATGCACATGCAACATCTTTTTGATGGTCTCAGAGTTTGGGAGATGTGGCCAGATTTTCACAGAGACCACACACGATATGAAAATAAAACTGACTAATTGGGCATTTGGGATGTTTCACTCCTTCATTCCTTTACCAGTTTTAAAGATCCACTTTGTTGCTTGGGGACTTCCCATCGCCTCCAAGGGCTTCTGGTTTTCTGTGGTGCGTGATCAGTTTGGAGATGGTTAATGGGTCCTTCATTTCTCACCAAAGGATCTGTAAGAAAGGAATAAACTTCAAAATCCAGGAGAGGAAATTAATTCTTTTCCCAAGAGAAAAAAAAAATCCATTTCTCTTTGAGTGAGAATTTTATATCTGAATATAAACTGTGTTTCATTTGCTTTTCCCTGTTGAAATTTCCCTGTTCAGCAGAATGATGAGAGAAACTTTTCAGAAAGGAGTGAGAGAATAATCAGAAAAGCCAATCTGCAGTTTTTCTGTTGTGATTCCTTGGCAAAATGGACTATAAAAATTATCTAATGTGGGAAAAGAATAGTCCTAGGCCACAGCATTATGGATGTGTTTCCAGAATTAGTCTTGGGGCTGAAAATGATGGAAGCAAGGCAGGAAGAAAGGTGTCTCTGAGGGGGTCATGGTGGAAAAGCTGAGCACCCTTCTGCAATGTGCCCAGCCCTTCCAGCTCCTCCTGCAGCTCTGCAGAAAGAGAGGTGGTGATGTTCATGTCTCTCACTGAACTCCCCAATGAGAAGGGCTCAGAAAAGAGAGTGAATGAGAAACCCTCTGAACCCAGCATAACTGCAGATGAGAGGGAATACAAACCAAATCAAATCTGGTTTAATTGCTATTATATTGAGTTTGTGCGCTAAGCAAAATATGCTATGCCCCCTTATCCTCCTGCACTCTGGGGAGGAACAGAATTCCACCTCCCTCTGCCATCTGTGGGAGCTGAAAGGCACCTGGGGAAGCACCTGGTAAAGGCTCACCCATGGTGCATATGCTGTGCCCAGGCATTTTTCAGAACTGAGAGAAAGACAAATGTTATTGTAAATTAGATTAATTATTAGCCCCTGTGGTTGTACCTAATTCTACAGAACTACAGACCTACACCCAGTGAGGTCCATTTTCCACACAGCATGAATCACTTGCTCGGTTTTTGTGCTCACCAGCTTCACGTTTTAGTTTTCCACTCCTCTGGCTTTCCTCATGCGGGTGGATAATGGATCATTTATAACGCATCAACAATATCAGAGCGCACGGTCACGGCTGGCTCCGTGTAATCCCTTCCGACAGCTCGCAGAGCACGAGCGCCTGTCGTGCGAAGCCACATCCTATTTCCACAAAGAAAGCAGGAGGAGATGCCAGCCTGGCAGCTTCTCCCCTCTGCCAGCCGAAATAGCACTCAGGAGCTGAGTCACGCAGGCAGCTGGGAGTAACGGGGGATTCCTTTAACACAGGGACAATACTCAGCTGTGCTAACAATTGCAGATGGAAATGGGCTCCAGGCAGTAGCTTATCACAAGACACTCTGAGCCCTTTCATTGCCCTAAGTAAAAGAAAAAGGTAGCCCGAGGACTAACCCGGTGCTCTTTATCCATGGCACTGCAGGATCTGTGGTGTCACACTCAGCATCCTTCTCATTTATGAGTGCTGCTTAAAGGGTAAATTGCTTCTCTCCTTGCATCAAAAAATCTTCATTAAGGACTAACAAATCAGACTTGAGCAGGTGATGCTTGCAGTTCTGCTTTTCTATTTCCCTATCACACCTTTTCCTCTGTCACATATATGTTGAATATTTGGAAAAGGAATAGCTTCCTGAAACCAGGGGTTTGAGTTTGGAAATACATAGAGCCAGTGCTGCTTGACTGAACCACTCTCTACATAGGAAGCCATCAGCAGAAGAAGGTGATGAGTCATGTGTCTGTTCAGTGTGAAATTGGAAGCCTTCACAGAGCTGCTTGTGAGGTGTCACATGTGTTTGTTTCCTGAGTCACTCGTGTTACTCAGAATCATGGGCTGGGATGTGGCACGTGGGTATGCCCGGGCAAGAGCCCAGTGCAGGCAGGATCCTGCAGCTGCCAGAGGGGCTTGGAGGGAGTTCAGGACGGTGAGAAAAGGAAGGATCACCCAAATGATACCAAGAGGAGCACTACAGCTTCCATCTGTGTTCCTTGAGCAAGAACTGAACAGTAGTTAAAAAATACATTTTAAAAATTCCCCTTCTAACCTCTGTCTTAACCATTCATCCACAGGAATACTCTTTTCAAATAAAGAAACTTCTAAGGGCACTTTGCCCCATATTTTAAAAAGAAAGGTGTTTAAACAAAGCTAACATAATTAAGCTGACCAAGCATGAGGTAGAAAAGAGCAGAGCTACATCCCCTCTCCCATTTATTTTGCTGTAGTATTTTGTCACTGGTCAATCCAGGTACTTCTTGGGATTCTTTTAATTAATAACTTAACTTCTTATTTGAAACAAGACAAAAAAGCTAAACTATCAGTAATTCTTGATTTAGCTTTTCAAATACTTTCATGAACACTGTATAAAAATCTTTAAGATTCGGTTCTTCTCTTACTCCCCAAATACATTCACTTTTTTTTTTAGGAAAAATAAAACTAAAATACTTTTATTTATAAGCAAAGAAAGACTGAAAACACAAGCACTTTTGTGGTAATGGATTGTGGAAGAACAGGACTCACTTCCGGCAGTGTTCAGTTTGCTGTGATCTCAGAATAAATGCTCTTTTCTGCTCTTGACCCATTTTGGGCTCTTTCTTCTCAGCCTACATTTACAGGGTTTGCATCAGCAACTGAGAGCACTTCTGCTGTCAAAACTCCACAATACATATTATGTCTTCCTTTGAAAAAATATGAGCTATTCTCTCTCACTTCATTGATTCCTATCTGTTGGCAACTGCAGCCAGAACCAACATAGCACCGTGTGCTGTGCAAGGCTAAACAGTGACCTTGTTTACCATTAGCATCACTGAAAATTAGGAGGAATTAATTATTACACACTGGGTTTCTTCATCCAACCAAGTGGCTGGCAGCTGAACTCAAAGGCACCAGTGCAGTGGTAGGGAAAGGTCTCTTTCAGTCTGTCACAGGTAGCAGGGCTCCTTCCTCCACACACAAATGCTACCTCAGAGCTGAGCACTTCAGCAGAACCCAAGGGAATCCTATTCATACTTTTCAAGCTGATTTTCTCTGCCAGGAGCATCAATCAACGTTTAAATTCAATATCTGGATGTGTATCGAAGAGTCCAGCAGTTTCAGCAATATTTTACTCTTCTCTGGTGTGGTGAAAAAGACAACATGAAGTATTTCTCACCCCTGACTGATGCTGGTTCCTGTTGTTTCCTCTGCTGTTCAAAGAAAGTCAGGAATGAAGCATTAAAGGGCTAAACATTGCTGCCATTAAAAGTCACAGGCAATACTACAGCTGATTTCAGTGACAGTAAATGGGATGAAAAGGCCTGAAACAAAAATGTATATATGCCAAGACCCTTAAAGCCCAAAGATTTAATTCCAACTATAGGAACTGCATAGGGTAAAGCCAATGGCATCACAAATGCATTGTGGAGGGAGCACTCCTTTCCTTACTCCCTCCTGGCTGCTGTTTCCCACAGCTCTCCTTTCTGGGGCACCAGAAAGCCAGTTCAGCTGAGTAAGCTGGAGTGCAGAAGTCAGATAACTGTGCTGATTATCTGATTTTATTTACCCTGTACTTCTGGCTTTCCCCTTTCCAAGGTAAGGGGTTTTTTTGGGAATGGGAGGTAGGGCTTTGAGGTGAATTTCATGCAGTTGGAAAATCAGTCTCAGCTCTGTGAGGAAGCAGGAGACTTCAAAACCCCAGATGGAATTAGCCTAATGTATTTCCATCTCTCACTGATGTTGTTTACACAGTGCAAGCCAGTCCAGAGTGGTGAATGGTATATTTAAAACGAGGTCCTCTAACATTTGGATCCACCCCATCACTCAACAGATACTTGATACCAATCAAGTGACTCACTTCATTAAGAAATAAACCCTGCTGTGTTGCTGACATGGTACGGCAAACACTGAGCCCCATTGTCATCTGCTGAGTCCTTTCTCTGTCCCAGCCCACGCCCTGAAGATGCACACCGAGTCTCAGGCACAGCGGCAGCGCTGACCCCGTTTTTCCATGGTGGTGTGTGCCAGCCACGGACACACAGCAACCCCTGTGTGTGTGAAATACCCTCCCTTAATCCCCAGACTCCCTCCGTGCCCCTGCGACGGAGGGGCAAAACAGGGTGAGCATTCATCGTCTGGAGGAAAACAGTTTATTTTGTTAGCAAGGCAGGAGCTGATGCTTGCTTGTTCCTAGTTTGAAGGAGTTTCTCCTCTTTCCCCATTCACCTGGGGAATTCATTCTTGCTTGTTGTCAAAGGCAGCATCTGCCAGCTCCTGCCCCTCATGCAGGACAGAAACAGCTGCAAGTAATCCAGTAACAGGTGGTATTCCAGGTGTGTGTGAGGGTTTAGGTTAAAACGCTCAAAAAATAAGTAACTGTAAGAAATATCCCCCTGTGCCCAGAGCCACTGCCAGCAAACAGCCCTTTCCTGAGTGGGGCTGCGTGGGCACAGCCAGGTCCCCAGGGAAATATTTACATCCCTTCCATCACCGAGAGCAGGTTTCATCGGGACCTCTGAAGCCAGAAGAAAGGGATTATTTCAGTTCCCAGTCACTCTAATAACTGGTGGTTCGCTAAATGCCATGGAAACCCCAGGGCACATAGTGAGATCGTCTGCCAGGACTCTTTTATTTTAAGGTCTTTTTTTAAGAACTATTCTTAAGGCTTTGGAGAGAAAAACAACAAGGGAGGGTTCACTGAGAAGCATTTCCACAGCTGGAATGTTGTAAGCCACACGAGCACCCACAACGAGCAAGAGTTTATGCCACTCCATAAAGAGACTGGAAAAAGGAAAAGGGAAAAACCCCCAACATTTAGTGAAGCATCTCAAATGTGTTTTGCTATAGAAGATGAAGACTTCTGCTTATTTCAATAGCATATGAGCTATTCCATTTAATAATTATACTTGGCTTGTATTGACGTCTGCTTTTCATATGAGACCTTTTTATATGATTTTTATATGCTACCACATCGGTGGCAACACCTTTCAGCTTTCAGTTTGATAGCAAAGAAGTGTCTTGATCAAGTATAATAAATGTCATACAGATGCTTAAAGTACTTCAGAAATATCTAACTCAGTAAATGATTGAAAATGTTGAGTTTGTCAATGTTGTATTCATACTTTGACAGTCCTTAGGGCGGTTTTTATTCCTGGATTTCGAAACAAGAAAACTTACTGACTTTGTGATATCCAGAAGGACCAAAACAGTGGAAAGTGCTTAAGGCAGTATCATGACATTGCAGAAAGAGAAACAGTTTGTTTCAAATAGGTTTTTTTTCAGGTGCTTGAGCATTACCACCTAGTACAAACAGGTTATGCACAGGTAATTACCACCCATCTTTCCGGCTTGAAGAGATGCTTTTGTTTTCTTCCTGTAGGCTATTTGTCACTAATATTCACTTTTCAGGGAGGAGCCCTGGTCTGCTTTTCATACAATGTCACAGGTTTTAAAATGGTAAAATTATAAAGGTCCACGGTCGGACAGCTCTGAATTTCCGTTGGGTGGGGAAGTGAAAACAGCAGAGAGCAGCGAACGAGAGGGTTGTGGAAAACATGGAGTAAAAATTAACTTTTAATTAAAGCCCTCCACAGCACAGTCTGGAGAGGGATGTCCAGCAGCAGCAGTGGAGGAGGGTGTTGATGCTGACAGGACCCCTCAGGACAGGAGGTGTGAAGCCTGCAGGTGGTGGCTTTGCTCCCCTCTGCTCTGAATGATCTAATGTGCAACTGGCAGGGCAGGAAAGCAGCAGCTCCATGAGTACCGTGGGTTTTGTGTGAGCCTTGCTAATTATAGCAGTTTTCCCCCAGGTCCGTGGCCATGGCTGCTTTGCCCCTTGCTCTGGCTGGCTCCTGTTTTTCTGTTTCATTCCGTCCAAGCTGTTTTGGCTGCAGAAGGTCAATTCCAGCACTGTCAGGGCCAGTGGAAATGCATTTGGGGGACAAAGGGAGATGGATTATATGCCCGAGGACAAAATAAAAGAAACTGCAGAGCGAATTAGTTTCCTTTTTCTTCTCCTCCTGTTAGTGAAAGGATTGCTCTTGGAAATGTCTCATTTTGTTTCATTTTTAAATAATGCTTTCTCTGTTGCTGGTGGGGTTTTTGTTTATGGTGGTTGCAGATCTGCATCTTTAGCTTAAGTTTTTTTTTCTTCACCAACAATATTAACCACTGAAGTGAAAAAAAATTATTTAGGTACCCTGAAAGAGAATATTTTAATTTCTGAAAATAGACAACTGTTCCCCAGGTTTGTTTGGGCTATTTTGCCTTGAGTTTGGATTCTACTACTCCATCCCTGGATACCTGGAGTTGACATTTGTTTATCTTTACAAAGGAGAAACCTCTTTCTATATAAAATATTATCAGTTGCATCTTGGTGTCAGTGCAGCAAGCAGGTAGTGCTAGTAGAACTTGCCAAGGGCAGGTAGACACTGGAGCCTCTTTTGAGTAAATTCTCAGATGAAAAGATGAATCTATTTGGAGGACAGACTTCAGTTAGGTTACAAGATACATGAATGACACCCTTTCACTTTTTTGGGGGGGAACTCATCTGGATTGCCTAACTTCAGAATGAGGTCTTTGAGTCCAACCCAGAGGCTTCTTAAAAGAGGCAGTGACAGAACCTCATTTCCATACCTGGCTCTCTCTCTGTTTGTGAGGTTGCATGTCTACCTGCAAACGGAAGAGTTTTATGCAAACAAATGTTAAAGCAAATCAATCAACTTGATGGCTTATATATTGCAAAAAAGAAGAAATTCAGAGGAAGTTTGTGTGGCTGGCTTAAATACCTTTTTAGTTCAAACTTACTGACTGTGAAATAGATAAATATGTGCATTCCTGTGTCATAACAAAATGCAGTCAGGGGAGACAAAGCATGGGAGATGTCTGTAAATTGGTGATTAATGTTACATTTTTCTTCCTCTGGGCTTGAGCTGAGAGTTGGTGGCCAGATGTCTCCACCCATTCATTCCTCTCATTACCAGTCTGATGTTCAGTTCCATCCACTCTTCTTCATCTTGAGTTCATATTGATCTTTTCTCTCCCTTCCTTTTTCTTTCTCCCGCGGTTCCTTCTCTTGGCAGCCCGTTTCTCTTTAAGCTGGAGGTCCTCAATTTTTTAAATCCTTTCAGAATTGTGCAGACAAGTTTGCTTTCTTTATCTGGTCTTCCCTGCAACCCAGTCTTATCTACTCATAGAGATTTGTGGCTTCATATGTTTCCCCCAAATACCTGAAGATTCATAACTGCTAAAAAGGAAAAAGAATAGAAATTATCACCCTTGCATCCTCCACACTAAACTACAGCAATTTGTGTTCCAGAGCATGCACTACTATAACCTCACGGAACATGTTGTCTCTCTCACTTTGGGCCAAAGAAAACACAAGAACATTCCCATTGTTGTTCATCTCATTTCTCATTTACAATCAAAGCAGCACACCCTTATGTGTAAGCCTAACACGAGTCCATGCACAGGTCAGGGTGTGAATAGCACTAATAAAAGAAAGGTTGTGTCATTCAACTGTGTGTTTGCAGCCTTACCTGTGAACAGAGGAGAGAAAACAACGTTGTAACACAGGGAAGTTGGGAAACGGGGTTAGATGTGGGATAGGGAAGTGTGAGATACAATGGTGCTCCCTGGCAAGGCAGTAGGGCAGAGAGGAATATTTTTTTAATATTGCTGCAGCATAACTCAAAGAGATTTATCTTTTAATATTTAGATGTCTGTCAAGAAGAGTAAACACAAGGGCTGTTTGGAGTGTTCTCACTGAATGGCTCGTGCTGGAATCACACGGTGAATTGGGAAATTATCAGTCTGATAGCATTTTTTCAATACCTCAGTAGACAAACAGTGGATTTGATAAATATTTAAAAATAAACCAAGTGATCATTATGAATTCCTGTTGGTCAAATAATGTTGAAATAATTTGACAGTCCCAGAACAGCACCATTTTGGCTGATAAGAGGGGAGATTTTGGGCTTGAAGTTGTGTGGGGATAAATCTCTGACACACCAGTTGTCTTCAGTGGAGTCAGAGCAGCAGGGCAGTGCTCAGACATCCGGCCTTACACCTTCAGTTCCGAGATGAAACTGGAAAAAAGCCAGTGACAGTGAATGTAGATTTCCCAATACCATGAAAACTAAGAGAGTCATTTCTTCCAGGTTTATGGAAAAACAGTTGGCTTCTCTCAGCTTAGCCAGGGTTTTGTCTCATGTGGGCTTTAAAATTTCTTAAAAGATCGAAGCAACGCCCATCCATATATTCAGCAAAGACAGCTGAAAGGCAGCACTGACTGGGGATGGAGCACACTGCAGCTGCTGCCACCCCACAGCCTGAGCCCTGCTGGAGTGCTGCTGCTGGCACCACTCGCTCCAGAGGTAGGAGCCAGATTTCTGCATCCAAATGAACTGTCCCCACATCAATCCATGGTGTAGGCTGGGATTCTTGTTTTGCATGTCTGTGTCTAAAAATGTATGTTGTTTGTCGGGATGTTGTAAGACAGCTCAGAAAGGCTGGACCTCTGTATAGTCCTAAAGACAGTGCATGGAAATAGGGATGGCAGCAGGGCGAGCCTGAACTAGCTCTTAGCAAGGTCTTGCTCTCATTCCCAACTATCTCAGTTTACTTTACTGCCATTGACTGCACTTCAGGAAACCTTCATTGCTTCTGGCCACCTCCATCCTTGAGGCAGCTGCAGGATATCTTGCTTGAAGCACAGAACCTTGGAATGGTTTGGGTTGGAAGGGACCTTAAAGACCATCTCGTTCCAACCCCTTGCCATGGGCAGGGACACCTTCCTCTAGATCAGGTTGCTCCAAGCCCCATCCAGCCTGGCCTTGAATGCTTCCATGTGCTACCTACTTGCTTCCCCTGTCCCATTTCCTCATCTTCCTCCTTCACAGCCTTACCTCCCTGCAGTGGCTGTAGCCACTGCTTTTAATTCTTGATGTGGATGCCACACTCACAAGAAGGTAGAGGTTGCGTGTGAACTGCATACTGCTTCACAACATATTTATATTAATTATATATGATTATATACGTAATCACACATTATATGTGATTATATATTATATATTTCATATAGGCATACAATAGAATCATATGATAAACAGACAAAATTTCTGAAGTGTTATTCAGTTCATGTGCTGAAAAACTGTGTATATTAATTAGATAAAATTACATATAGTATTCTAACTTAACTTACATGTGTGATCTATAATTATATATAACGTATAATTAGATGTAATAATATACATTAAATGCACAAATTAAATAATTTGCTTTAATATAAATACTGTAGTTCTATTAAGACCCAGTTTTCATTAAATGCCTGTTAAGTACCCACAGGGGATGGAATCAGAGCTATACACTCAGTTTTCCCTCTCAAATTTTCACATGCCCTCTATAGAAACCATGTGCACCCATTCTAAACTTGGGTCCAGAAACCAAACATCTGCAGAATTTCAGGTATCAAAACCTATTCAGAGCCAACAGCATAACAATCCCCAGCACAGCATCTGTCCCAACATGAAACGAGGCTGCTCTGTAAACACAGGGGTTTTCCTTCTCCTTTGGCTGGAGTGTTTTTTACCTGCTCTGGGGTGTTGGCAAAGCAGCCGGAGTGATTGCAGGACACTCCCAGGGCTGCTTATGCGTTGTTTGTATTTTGTACCCTCTCTCACTTCACCCCTATTTGACAGAATGCAAACCAGCAGCCAAATGCTTCTGTGAAACACGGAAACCCGGGCTGAAATCTGCTGCTGTGAATTTTTAAAGCTTCAGGGAGGAGGAGTCAAAGGATCAGTGGAATTCCTGCGAGAGGGAGGAATCAGCTGTATTAGGAATTTCTTCCCTTTACATGGGGTGGAGAAATAGAAACAGGTGAGAGGAGGGGCTGGGAATTTTCATAAATCCACTTCTGCTGGCGCTAAGCAGCTTTCCCTCAAGTGTAGAATATCAGGAGAGGGTGAAGGCAGCACTAAGCACCGGCACTCCCACCCTGCGAGCCACCATAGCGCTTCACTTGGTCTAAGGGCTGTCAGCTCAGCATTCAGGGGGGTTTCGGAAAGAATCAAGCAGCTGACTAAAAGGGATAAGGAAAAACGACCTTAGAGAGGACACCGGGGCAGCCCTGAAGCCCGTTTGAAGCACACTGTTGTGACGGGCTGCATCCTGTGTGTGTGCGTGCTCGCACGAGAATTTACTAATACATATAACGTTAATTACCCAGTTATGTCCTGAAGCAAGGCTGGGAATGAATTTCAGGAAAAGAGATGTTTGTTTTGCGCGGGCGCCCACATCCCATATACTTTCGGTCCCGCGGAAATTGCCCCGCATCTCCACCCTGCGAGCGCCCGTGCCTGCGGCTGGAGGCAGCGAGCTGGGAGCAGGCACGGAGCTCACGGAAACCCCTCTGCCCCCATCCCTCAGCGTCCCCCAACATGGGAAGCCTGACCAGCAACAAGCCCGGGGTCTATCCCCTGCTCCCGCCTCAGCTGAAGCCGTACAGCTGTTGCCTGAGCAGAGAAAGGGATTGGATTTCACAGGCTGTGTAATCTGCGACAGTGCTCTTTGGCTTGGGGATAGCAACGAGCCTCACCCAGCCTTAGCCATCCCCTTTCTGCCCGTGAGGAACGCCCCGGTCGACATAGAAGGAAAATTGTTTGCTGAATTTCTGCACAGCCCTCCTTCCAATTGCTGGAGAGAGAGGGGGAGTGAGAAAGAGAGAGAGTTTAAGGCAGGCTCTGCACTGGTGTTCTGGGCTATTTCAACTTCAGGGCAACTTTAGAGAACTTCAGTTATTTTTGGTAAGTTTTTTTCTTAAAACCCAAACATCTCTCTCTCTCTTTCTTTCTTTCTGCGAAATCCCTGATGCAGATTTCAAAAGTTTGCAGTAGATGATGGGCTCTTAAAAATGTAGAGAGGTGTGGGTGTGAGTATTTTGCGTCCTTTCTGGACTTTCTAATTGTAAAGACATAGTGTTCCCAGCTGCTATACTTGATAAGCAAAACCTGAAAATGTTGTGTGTAAATGATACTGCTGAGGAAAAGTATGCCCAGAGCTTCAACCAAGGTGCATCCCAGCTGGTGTAAAGCTTTGCCTCTTTCTTGTGTACAGGAAGAGGTGAGATCAGGGATGAACAAATGTGTTCACCCTAACAAAAAAAGTTCCTGATCCACGTTTTTACGCAGGGGGTTTCAAGCCTCTAAGCCTCCCGAAGTTTTCAGAGGGATGTTGGTTCTTAGTGTATACACACCCCTCCATTCAGTAATCTCTATTCTAGATCATGAATGTTGTTTTTCTTACTTCCTCTGTCTGTATACTTAACCCATCGGGGCGGTCTCAAAGATAGTGAAACTCTTTTGTAGTGCAAAGAGACAGTCCCAATTGTTGCAATGAATTGCAGGGTGCAAAGAGCAACTTTCTTACAGTGAGGTTGCTTTCTGATGAGTATGAGTTTTCTGTTATTTGTTCTTCCCCTAGATATGTTTGGATTTCTATAGTATCTCTGCTCCTGTAAGAGGAATACTATTTTTGTGGATATTATATCTCAATAGATACCATTCACTATATATATATATATGCATCTCATATAATATACTGACTTGGCACTAGGATGTCTGAATGTTCATGGAATTTGAGACTAAGATTAACCTTGAAGCATTTAAAAAGCAGATCCATAACCTTGTCAGTAGAAGTAGGATCCTGGAAGTGCTCACTGCAAGGCTGCTGAGGCTAGTTCATAAAGTGTTGGAAAATATGCAGGGACTAATTATTCTGTCCACCTGTCTAGGTCCTGTGCCCCATCCATGTACTCTGATATCTTTCTGAAGATGTAGAATTTATAACTGTAACCACCTGTAGAGAAAATGAAAAGTCTGTTTTCTCAAAGCCTCAATAAAAATGAGAGAAAGCATTACTCATGTGAGAGAAAAGACCAAAACTCATTGCTAAAACAAAAATAACCATCATTCTTTATAATTTATGACACAAGAAACATAGAAGGTTGGAAGGTGACTTGTAAGAGACACAGTACTTAGCTTATGGTCACCTGTTGCATGCATGAGGGAAAAGGTCTAAGTATTGCCTCACTGTTTTACTATAATAAAGAAAAACTACAAGAAATTTTGCAGATCCAAGCAAATCATAAGTAAAGCAGCTTACAACAGCCAAGTTACTTCCAAAACCTATCCTAACATAGGTCAAAAATCCATCATAAAAAAGTTTCAGATGTTTAACAGCACGGGACAACCTATAACATCTCAGGATTTATTGGGTTTTATTAGCTATGTTTAAAAATGATAAGTGTGACTGGAACCTTTAATTGCAGAAAGTCTACAACAATGGAGTTAACAATAACTCTTCAGCAATAAACTGAAAACTATAAATCTGCGCCAGGCACTCCGCAGTGCTGACATGCTCCACGATGGCTGTAGCTTTTCTGTGCAAGCATGTAGATTTGTTAGCTAAAACTGCATTTTACTATCTTTGGTGTGGCACTCTCGTAAAGTAAACTCCACTATTAGATTATGAGGCTTGTGTAAATCTCTGACTGAAGTCAGTTTGACTCCAGTCAGTGCTCATAAGCAATCCATTGGGGATGGCTGCCTTCCAACCTCCTCTGCAGCGGGTGTTAATGTCTTTTCAGTCGGACGGGGCAGCGGTAACTCCTGGCAGTGGCTCGCCAGGGGTTTGGAGATGGCACGTATTCCCTGCTTTTAATTGTCTTGGACTCTCAATCTGTATTCACAAAACTATGAGGTCAACGTGCCTCTATTCGCTTTTGGCTGTACTTGAAGCTCATCACTGAAACAAAACCCAACAGTCTGTAATGCATGGTTTTGGGAATAGCTGCAGTCTGATTTAACCTCCTGTTGACTTCAGGGGGTTCAGTGCCCCATGCTTGGACACACCTTTCTCCAGGGAGCCACGCCACGAACTTCACAGGCACTTCATTTAACGTTGTCACTGTGAGTGGAGGGAGCGTCAGGGTCTTACTGAGATGTCATGCCTTACATGAAGGCACAGGAATGTATATTCCCTTGGTTTGAACTTCCAGGTATACACAGAGCTTTGGGTTGGTTTTTTTCCTCAAGTTTTAGGCAAATAAGTCAGCTCACCCTATGCAAGTGAGGGGATTAGAATAAGATTTTTTCCAGGATTCCTCACATTCAGAGACCTAAATAATTAGAATATAAGGCAGTGTATTTGAAAGGTGTGAAAGCTTATAATCTAAGTAAATATTTGAGTAAATAGATTCAATCGATTTTTTTACATCAAGCTATTTTTGCATTCCGCAATGTCACTTATGTTAGGGAACAGCAAAATATGCGCTGAAAAAAACCCCAGGGTTTTCACCTCTGGTGAAACATCTCACTGTGTTACTGGGCTCTGTATGGCAGGTTCGATCTGAACCAGTAGGGCTGTGAAAGGCATCACCATTAACCTTGTTCAGAGCGAGGAGGGGACCTGGCCCTCTGCACCAGCACAGGCAGACCCAGCAAGGGCAAGCGCTTGCTCTCAGGCAGTTTGCCACGTCCCTGACCCCCAGTGCACCAGCAAACTGTTTTCCTGACAACACCAGCTAACAACTGCTGCCTTGTCTGCTTCCCCGAGGTGTAACTTCCAGTCTGCCCAGCAGGCTTTTCCCTCCACAGCCAAGTGGTGGAGCAGCGCTGAGCGATGAAGGGGGCTCAGCTCCCGATGGAGCCTAGAGTAAACCCGACCAAAACTAGTTTCCCATCTCTCCACATGCTACAGAAATCAAGGCAACATCCTTGTGGCAAGAAAGGTCCTTTGCATGACCCGCAGCTGTGCCTAGCCCCAGTGTGGGAGGGTTATGCCTGCTCCAAGAAAAATTTGCTAAATCCACGTGTTTGCTCATCTCATTCCGGATTTCAGAGTCAAGGCTGGAATTCATTATTTCGTATTGGAAAACAAAACCTCAGGCTAGGAGAGGACCTTTCACGTGCTAAACACTTCCTACCAACATGTTTACTTCCTGAAAGAAGACTATAGTTAGCCAAATATCTGAAAGTAACTACTTACTTATTGCAGAGAATGAGTCTGCAGTTTTCTGTCAAAGAAGGGGATGACCAAATGTGTAGTCCAGTGTGACTGAAACAAGTCAAAATACGCTAAGGTTACTATGGCATGTAAGTAATAAATAGTTAAAGATAACTGACAGAGGACCCATCAGTCAGGGACAGCAGCTCTGCAAGGGAACGAGTCCCAGGCCACGGTAACAGCCCAAATCCCAGAAAAATTCCATGGAGCAGGAATGCAAGTGCCTGAAGAAGAGCAGGCACCAAGTCCACTTCATCTGCCTAATAAAGATAGCAGTGTCTTCAGGGGGCAGAATTATCTGTTTTTCAGAAACACAAACAAGGAGATAAGGTTTATATGATTTTCAAGCTTGCTGATAAATTCTCGAGACTCCAAAGCCACAGGAACTGCTCTTCACTGCTGGGCAAATGTTGTTTCTTCTCTGTAGTTAAGAGAGCAAACACCACTTGATTTTGATAGCAGTGGTCCGTGCCTGACTTTCACAGAGTCAGGGGAGCAGCTCTTAGCCATGCAGCCCTCTGATTTTAAATACCTTTTACCTGTCTGCTGACCTCCCAGCTCTCTCCCCTTGAACAGTGGTGTGTTTGCAGTCTCAGTCAGCCAGCACTGAAAACCAACATTTTCAAGCTGTGCATATTTCCTCCCGTTTCCACAAGTCCTAGCTAAATAGTCTAATAAACTGTTATAAGATATTCCACCTTGCAGGGCATCCTGAAAGCTCACACATTTTATTAGTCCAGGCATCCCCACTTTTCCTAGGATTCCCATACTCCATACCAGCCCTAGGAAGCAAATGTCATTCAGGTTTCCACAGGTCCTCTCTTCATTTACTTGCTGTGTGGTTTGCTCCAGCTCCTGGACCTTTGACTGTCAGCCAGGCACGGTGCTCTACTTTTCCCTCAAATAAACACATGCAGGAACTTTTCTTTCCCTTGCCTCACATCACTCTCTTTTTAATCCAAAGAATTTGCCTTAGCACAATTACTCGGGGGAGAAAATTCCAAAATGTGAATTTTAGCCTAGAAGAAGAAACTCAAAGGACATGCATGCAGGAGCAAAAATTATTAGAGTTTGGTAGCAAATGGGATAGTAACTTTTCCACACAGCAGGAATGGCTTTAACTGATGCTTGCATTGTATTCTGAAGAGGAAAAGTGGCTCAGTGGGACTAGGCATCATTATCTTTAAAATTAGCTAGAGACCAGCTTTTGTTGAACCTCAAAGAAGTTAGCAGCTCTCCCTCAGATCAGATAAGCATCTAAAAGATTGGGTTGGTTTGGGTTTTTTTCTCGTGGTGTTTTTTTTTATTTGCTTGAAAAGTGAGCATGGTGGTATTAGGTCAAAGATTAGATTTTATGATCTTGGAGATCTTTTCCAAATTTAATGATTCTATGATTCTCTGTGTGTGAGTTCATTGGAAGGTCTATAAGAAGAAGATCTGTGAAACTATCATGAGAAAGTTGGTGGTTTCAATTGCTGATGTTTCCTGATATGAGCTGAGTTTCCCCTATTCCTGCTTCTAAAATCAGCCAAAAAGCAAATAATTTACAAGAACACAAAAATGTCATTAAACATTCCCAAAATATTTTCATATATGTTGGATCTGATCTGATTTATGCTTCAGTGAAAGGTTGCATTGATTTTTATATGAACTGTGTCCTCACACTCCTTAAGGCTGACTTTTTCACATAATGGGCCTGATTATAAGAAAAAAATTGTTTGCAGAACGAATGGCTCAGCCAACTCAGTGCCTAAAGAGTGAGTACGAGCCCATTTTGGAGGCAAAGTGGGCATTTTCACATGAGAATGACTACATGCAGCACTTGGGTTCGTGGTGATGCCAACTTGCTACATGAACAGTGATGGATAATGTGTTCTTAGGCTCTGATATCAGTCTCCATTTTGGGGTCATGTCTCAGACTAGAAAATGATTGACTATGTAGGTGGTGTAAAACAGATTTTAAAAGTTATTTCACACACAGGTATTTATGAGAGGACATTCCAGTGATCAACAGAGCTGGATGGAGGCAGGACCCCCACAGATCTGCTATTAAAGGAATAAATTTAATAATGGCTCTGTGATCTTACATCTGTATTTGGATTATATGTTCACAGTGGATTTAACCACTGCTTCAGTCAGTCTAAAAGCAATCTGTGAATGAAAGGGTTTGGATAGAGATAGCAGGAGAAATCATGTTTTTCTTCTTAAAATTATCCATCCTCAGAGATTAAAAGGAAGCTTTTGGATAACTGTACTGGGTTATGCCAGGAAAGCTCATCACAGAGATTAGTGCATTAACTACGTAATTACAATGTATACACTGCATGCTTCACCAACCAAATATAAAAACCTTATTTAGTCTAAATAAACCTTAAAGCCCAGAGAATAAGACTAGCACTTTCAGATAAGCTCAAGCATGAATGTAATCTCTCCTAAATACACCAGCTTTTTTCTTAGAAAGAAAACAGTGTGCTCAGCGCATGTGACAACAAATCATCCCTGGGTCTCATGGTGAGGAGATCAGAGCAGCCATCAGGAGTCCCTGAGGAGCCCAAGCAAACTGTCTACACCAACATATTCCTGGGAGCTCTGCCCAGTGCTTTCAGCTCCTTCTCTCCCTTTCTCACTTTGTCTGCTTTTCTACTGTGGATAAACAGCCCCGGCCCTGCAGAACCCCTCAGATCCCAACCATGTGGTCAGCCCTAGGCCGTGGGACCCTCCCAGAGACCTGGATCATCATTCCCCTTCTGCTGCTGCCAAGCACGGCAGGACTGGGAGCGTGGAGGGTGTGTGGGTGCCTGAGGTATCGCTGTTCAGCAGTCAGGCTGTTCAGAGGGTACTGGAGAACACAGCATCCCAGACTGGCAGGATCTCAGCAGCAGCAGGTAGGGGGGATCTGGTAGCAAAAATGTTGTTTGGAGGGCAGCTGTGTTTTGTCATTCTGGGGCCAGCATGAGCAGGTACATGTGTCAGCAGCATTCACTGTACATCAGTAAGATGATGTCCCAGTCAACCTATGGGCTCCAGAGCACACTGTCACACAAATTCAGAAGTGCCTCTCTCTCTCTTGATCAGAAAAGTGCTGTGGTCCCTCTCTATCAGCACAGAGGCTCTTCCAGGGGAATGATGCCTGGTGCAGTGGCAGGGAAGGTTGTGGCAGGCAGATGGCAGAGCAGATGGGTGATGGTTCTGCAGGTTTGGTGTTTGCAGGCAGGCAAAGAGTGCCCAGCATGGTGCTGGCAGGGGCATTTGGGGCACTCAGCACTGCAGGTGCTCTGGAACAGAGAGGGTAAAGTACCTGAGTCAGATTAACTTGTTGGATGTGGACCATAGTTGATGGCATAACTCAGGTAGGAAAACATGTGAAAAAAAATCTTATTTCTTATTTTCAATTTTTAGAGTTTTTTTCCCAAAGAAATGTTTAAATTCATACAGTACCCATGAAAGAAGATTGTGACAGACCCACCGTGAAGTCCTTTGCAGCTGGTGTCTCTGGGATCAGTTTGCTTGGCAGAGGCAGTGTTGAGGGAAGATACCTTGGCAAAAAGACAGGTATGGGAGCAGGGGAGCCCATAACACACCCCACTACCACAGCCTGCTCCCTCAGTAAGGCTGCCTAAAGGTGCCTACAGACCCTCAGGATGCAGTGATGGAGTCAAAGACAAGCCCAGAGCAGGGACAGAAGCAAATGGCAAAGAAAGAAAACCAGTGATTTTGGATTGCTTTTCAAGGGCACTGAGAGAGCAGCCAGCAGGGCCACACACAGACACATCAGGCCACAGACCAGTGAAAACCAGTGTGGGTGAGACAACCTCATGCAGCAAAACTCCCTCCTTGCCCCTGTGGGCAACCACAGCATTTTCCTGCAAGGGGAAACACCTTGTAGGAGTTGTATCAGATGCTGGTGCTACAGAACTGTGTTGCCTATCAGCAGCAAGAGGCACCGTGATGTTTTTGGGGTGTTTCTGCTGACCACTGCCCCCATCATTCCCAGCTGTGCTTCATTAATTTATTTGCCCTCCTGTACATCTGGGGCTTAGGGCTGGTTCATGTTCAGTCCCCGCCCTGCTCTGAAAGACGGGGATTGGAGTCAGCAGATCTCCACCCTGGCGTTTGATAGGGAAGCAGCGCTTTTGCAATAATCCCCCAAGTTGTGACACGCACTGAAAACTGTCCTCTGTGCAGGGAGCTGCACAGCTGCACAGCTGCACACCTCTGTCCACCAGTCCTCTGTGCAGGGAGCTGCAGCTAAGCTCAGGTGCTGCATGAACACCTCTCCACTATCACACTGTTATTTCATGGCCTGGGCTGACAAAGGTCAGGCCGCTGAACAGCACACACAGATACAGCCCATGGGCCCAGGGCTTTCATATGCACCAGAGCAAGGGGAGGGAAAAAGAGCTATAAAATACCATTATGAATGTCCCTGCTCCCCACACATCCTCCTCTTTCAAACGCCCAGTAAGGGATGTAGAGGGAAAACCATCATCCTCTAATCCAAAACAGGAGCTGGCTGTCATACCAGCACAAACAGACCAGGCCAACTCCTCCACTAACTCTGCTCTTGCGAGGAGACAGAGATGGACTGCGATAAGCTTTTGGCTCTCGGACACACTTAAAACCATGGGGAAGGCCAGCCAGAGCCTGTGCATTCAGGGGAAGGGAGCTGGGACTTGCTAAATCGGCACTGACAGATTGCAGCAAGGAGCAATGTCCTTGACCTGGATGCAATAGCTCTGCAGAGCAAGAGTGAGAGCTTCCTGCTTTCCAGAGACTTTGTAGACAGCAGTGTCTCTAGTATGAATGCAGGCTCAAATCCGTAAAACTTACTATTGTTGCACAAAAATGGCACAACCCAGCCACCTTTGTCAAGATGTGGTCGTGTCATTTATTGCAGCTGCGGTCTGAGGGCAGGTTAAGTGACACCGTGTTAAGTGACATACAGTCTCCTGCCCAGGTGTGCCTCGGAGGATTCAGAAGCTTTGTGTCAAGCAAGTTGAGTAAAATGGAGGTGACAGTAATGAGAAAATAGTGGAAACAGTTCTACAGAGAAAGATGGAAGGCTTTTCTGGGCTGCATTTCTGTCTGTTTCATTGTCTAGAAGATGTCAGAAAATCTCAATCACAATAAAGCCTTGTTGGCTGGAGCAAAGCTGTGGATGCAGCTATCCAGCATGTGGGTTCATGCAGAGTGCTCATGGTCAAGGCACATAATACCAGAGCATCTAAGAAGAGCACGAGCTCTGTGACCTTGCCATGTGTGGGATCTCCAGCTGCTGTTCTGCAGAGGAGCAGAAGCCTCTGACAGGAGACCTGAATGCAAAATCTGGAGGGCATTTGTTTTCCAGTCAAGAGAAATGAGGGAGTTAAGTGTTTTAGGCAACCTGCAGCTGCTAAAGTTTTTGTTCCCACTGTCATGCCCCTTGAGTATTTGGGTGAGAGGAGGATACAACGTGAAATGCTGTGTTTCTTTTTAAGTTCTGTCCAGTTCCTTCAGTAGGCAGAGCAGCACGATGGAAGTGGAGTTATAGCAACAGCAACACAATGCCTACACTCCCAGCTGTAGTTGTACAATGACAGGTAGGAAAAATGGAATGGCATTCACCATGAGGGAGACAAAACAGGCAAGTAAGAATGTTTTTAACTGCCCAGAGACATGGACTTACCTTGGGCTGACAGCAGTAAGGATATTTTGCTGACAGGACATGACGTATTCCATGGAAAGGAGATTTACATTGTTTTTGGAAAATATATGAACATGGCCTACCACACAGACACCATAGGTAGCTTAATGAGAAAATTTAAAATATTTGGACATTCTGTTCATAAACTCACTTGATGGAAAATTAATGTTAATTGGCTATCAGTCTTTTGGCAGACCTGAGTGGGTTCTGAAAGAAACATCCTGACAGACTTTCCTATCTTTCAACAAAATAAAAAGGTATAGAGGCTTGTTTTAAATTTATACTTACAGAAAGCATGTTGTAGCTTGGGTTTTTTGTTTGTTTGGTTGGTTTGTTTTTTTTTAATAATAGTAGATCAGTTTATTCACTGCTTGGTTAAGTTCCTGTCATGGTTTAACCCCAGATGTCAGCTCAGCCCCAGAGACCCATTCACTCCCTCCCTCCCTCTGTGGGATGGGGAGAGAATAGGAAAAGTGAGAAAATGCCTGGGCTGGGTTAAGAACAGTTCAATAAGTAAAACAAAATCCACACACACAAGCAAAGCAAAACAAGGAATTAATTCACTGCTTCCCATTGGCAGGCAGGTGTTCAGCCATCCCCAGGAAATCAGAACTCCATCACAGGCATTGGGGAAGACAAACGCCATGACTCGGAATGTGTCCTCCCCCTCCTTCTTCTTCCTCCAGCTTTATATGCTGAGCAGATGCCATATGGTCTGGAATATCTTTTGGGTCAGTTGGGGTCAGCTGTCCCAGCTGTGTCCCCTCCCAGCTCCTTGTGCACCCCCAGTCTGCTCAATAGTGGGATGCTGCAAGGCGCAGAAAAAACCTTGACTCTGTGGAAGAACTGCTCAGCAATAACAAAAACATCCCTGAATTATCAACAGTGTTTCCAGCACAAATCCAAAACACAGCTCCATACCAGCTACTATGAAAAAAATTAACTCTACCCCAGCCAAAACCAGCACAGTTAGAAAAACTGCTTTTTTGTAATTAGTGGTTCTTTGCAAAGTCATTAAATATATATATGTATGCACAATGCATATCTATATAAAAGTAGTATGTGCTTAAATGAGTTTTGTACTGATAGGCTACTTGGCAAAGAAATCACTTTTAGTTGTCCATTAGGGCTGGTTTCAATAGAAATGTTGGCTGACTTTACCACAAGCCTTGGAAACCATCAGAGTATTCAAGGCTTAGGCAGTCAGATGCCTGCTTTAATTTCTATTGACAAAGGAAAAGGAGGGATGAGTAAATGTGAAACATTTCCTTCCAGCATTGAGCTAATAGAGGCAGCGTGGTGCAGGGAGGAGGTGGAATCCAGGACATCTGGGTTGTATTTATTGCTGGCTCTGCTGCCAGCTCACTTTGTGATTTTGTGAGAGTAATTTTTTTCACGTTGCTGTCTTATTTTCTGCAAGGTGGGGAGAGCTCACCTGGTTTCACACGGTGCTTTGGGCAGGTGGAGGGATTTCCTTGGTGACCATGACCAAGATGCTGTAGTTTCCAGGATAGCACATTCCTATGTGATAGGCAGTGCTGTCTGTGTGACAGAGAGTACAAAGGGTAGCTGTGCCTTTTGAGAGCCCATAGAGAAAGATGCTCATGAAGTAGCACCCTGCCTGCATAAACATGTGTCCATAAGTACCAGTAACCAGTGCCTCCTGCTACCCATCAGAAAGTAATTTGGAGCTGAAGTTGGGTTGGCAACATCTACCTATGATCTCCTATTTCATTTTCTACAGCACTCCCAGGGAAGACCAATTGCTTTGGGACTAAATCACAGAGAATGAAGTAGCTATTTTGAAACTGTCTCTGTGCTTCCTGGACCCAAAGCTGTTTTCAGGTCCTCAGTGTGGAGGAAAGAAGCCTGGCAGCTTTGTTTTTTTTATTTTTCATAAGATGCATTTTCTGCCAAATGTGAAGAACAGAAAAAGCATGTGAAAGCAAAGAGAGAGTCATATATGGCCCTCTGCATGGCACCAGCTCTGTAGTCCATCAGTGATATTTAGGCTATAGCTGGAAATTTCTGCCTATCTCTTATTTGCCTTTGTTTCTCACTTTATACAACACTTAGTGCAACTTGCTGTATCCATCAATGGAGCTCATGGCTAATCTAAAAAAAACTTGCATTTTTTTTTTCTCAAAATATTTACTCTTACAAGGATGCAGTTGTGATTGCTGTGAGCAGTGATGTGTGCTGTGCTGGATTTTGCAAGATGAAATCAAAGCTGACCTCAGCCCATATCACAGTCTGAATTACAAGACAAATGCAATGTAACATGCCATGTATCAGTTTCAGTGAGGCCAATGGATGTCTTGCTTGAGGAGGCACAGAATGAAATCTCAATACTTCAGGATTTCATTCTGTGGCATGACCAGCAGGTACCATGTAAGTCCTACTGACTTTTATAAGCTTCCATTTATGGCTGTGTCCTGATGATCCTACTGATCGGTCAAGATGTCTTTCATGAAACCTCTTGGAAATAACTGGAACATGAGAGCTTGGGCAGACCTATCTCTCCATGAAGTTGTACATGAATTCAAGACTCTGTTAAATATGATATAGATGATGGAAGAACTTGCCAGGAATTGTGATAATCATGTGCCTTTATGCACTGTACAAATCGGAGAATTAAGGTGCCATATGTAGTCCAGAGGCAGACTGATTAATATCAATTGAAAACATTAATGGAGACTGATCTGATCTATACAATCTACTGCAATATTCCCCTTTATTGTTTTTTAACCTATGAAAGAAAAAGGTTATCAACAGGGTAACCCAAGTATAAATTTTGCCTGACACAATGTAGCTTTGTTGTAAACTGTCACTGTTTAGGTGTCACTTCAACTGCATTGATTTTCTCTCCTCTGCAGGGTACAAAATGTATTCTTCTTCTCACAGTAACATAGTTGGCAACTTGAATCAGTCAATTGAACTGGGGTGAAAGACACCTGTGTTCAACCTCTGACTGGGTGGGTAACGCAGTCCCATCACCTCTCTGTCTCTGCCTCCCCCTCTGTCCAGCCCCCTCCCCCTTTGGCTCTCTCTGTTAGTTTAAGGGAAAGCCCTTTGGGGCCAGCATTGTTCTCCACTGTGTATTTGTACAGCATAATGAGGTGTCAGTCTTGGGACAGGCTCTTGGAAACTGCTAAAGCATAAACGGTAATAGAAATTAATTAAGTGAATACCCATGTCCTATGCATCAAGGCACAGTGTAAAAATTATCTCCAGTAAAGTGTTCTGAGTGTTTTAAAGTGTGATGTGAAACTTCTCCAGATTTCAGAGGCTTAAATCCATTTCTTAACATGCAGCCAGGACTTACTGCAATGTTCTCTAGTCCTGCACAGACAACTTTGTGCTGTGAAGTGAAATCTCGATTTGAATTGCCGTGGGTTAAAGGCGGTTATTCCCACAATTCCCATTTCCTAATGTTTTCCACTTACGATGTTCTTCTCTTTTAATGTTCATAGTAACTCGTGCCAAAAAAGGTGTTTCCTATCATGTTCTCCTCACATTGTGTGTTGCGGTTAAGGGATTTTTTTTTTATTCCATATTTTCAATCCCCAGAGAGCCAAGGTTAGTCATAAACATGCTTTTGGCTATCAGATTCATGTGTGGTTTGCTATAGCAACAAACAAAAGCATTAGTCAGAAACTGGCATGAAGCTATAAACACATATTTTTTTGTGATATTACCCAGAGTTAGCTGAATTTATCTGGTACACTGTTGCCACACAACTGCATTGTATTTAGACTATTATCCTTGTGGAATAGGAATCTCGTAGAAAACCCAAATAATGCATTATAGAGAAATAAGCAAGTCTGTTAATTGATGTTGTCATCTGAAGATCACAGCCGAATTCTGCTATTGCACTGTTATAAATCCAGCCAAACACCTTCAGAACACACACTTAGATCAGAGGCTAAAACCTGAATCTTTATCTATGGAATAAGAGGAAAATTATCATTGAAAAAAGAAAAATCTTGTTTTGCCTTTGCTGTTTTCACCTCCATAATTCTACTGCAGCAAAACTATTTTAGGTAGGTGTTACCAGATTGCGGTAGATGGTTGAAGTTCACTGGCAGCACACTTGGAACACACTATCTGCAGCACAGCAGGGAGGGTGAGGATTGGTAAGGACAGTCTCTGGCTGGCTGTGCCTCCACAGCACTGGGAAGGTGCAGTTTGTGCAGAGCTGGTGTCTCTCCAGCCGGTGTGGGCATGGGAGGAGTGGCTCATGCAGCAAGAACTGGCTTCCCTAGGGAGTTGGTTGGGTTTGTAAGGCGTTCACTGAAATCCCACAGCTACACAGCTACCACTCCCTGAGCCAGCTAGTATAAAGGTTGCCCTGAAGGCTCTACAGAAGTAGTGATTTTTGCCTAGGCAGAGTAGGCACATTCCTGCTTTATTCCAACCATTTGTCTTCTCTTCCCTGCACCTTTTCAGGAACATGAGCCCTGCTCTGTTTTGACAGCTGCATTTAATAAAAAACATATGCATGAAAAATGTGTTTTCCAGTATCCCTGAGCTGGCACTGCTCTGCAAGGAGAACTTAAACTTCCCTAGAAATTGTTCAGATACATTTTCAGATCCCACTGTTTGAACGTATAGGTGTGAAGTGTTCATGCACCCTGCTGCCGAGGTGTGCAGAGTAACACAGCTGTAATATCCACACCTGCCCAAGCAACAAGAGTAACAAATCCATCAGAACTTCCTTGTACCAACCAGTCCAGAAGCTGTTCACAGGGCCAGTGGTTCCAGCTGCAGAGGATAAACCTGCTGCAATATGAACTTTGCACATGTGTGCTGGAGTCCTCTGAGAATGGGCTGTAGAAGCCTAGGGATCAGGAACAAGACCTAGCATTGGCCAAGCTCTGTTTCAAAAACAAAGAGCTCTTTCCCTGAACCAAACCCTTAGCAGAACATGCCCCAGGAGACCCTACATTTTAACCCTCACTCTGTGCTTTGCTTAGTGTTGTTGAATCTGGGTCCTACACACTTGAGACCCTGGCCCAGGTGTCTTTTCAAAACGATTTGAGATAATTTTTCTGTGGTAGATTTCCCTGATATACAAGTGTAGAAGAACCTGGTCTTCAGTTAGAAGGACTTCAGGAGGCTTTGAGCAACCTGGTCTTGTGGAAGAGGTCCCTGCCCTTGGCAGGGGGTTCAGAATGAAATTATCTTTAAGGTCCCTTCTAAACCATTTCATGATTCTACGATTCTGTGACTTACTCTGGGCTTATGTGCAGGTTATCGTTGTCCTTTTCCTGTGTGTGTCCTGTTGTATCAAGCCCTGCAATTGATTTCTCTGGAGTTCTGGGTATTTTTTTTCTAGGATCAGCAGAGTGGGTTTTTTTTTAACTATCTTTTGGTCAACTGGGGACAGATTTTCTTCATAAGTGTTCGAAGTGGGATTAAGTAGAGTTCAAAGTATTTGCAATGAAGAAAGAAACAAATTCTGCTCTCATTGTAGTTGCAGAATTCTGTCAACACTGCCCCCAACACCACTATATAAAGCACATATTTCAGTCTCTGCTAACATCTTATTAACATCTCAGTCCATGGAGGACTTTGGGACTGCAGTATTTAAAAATGTCACAGAAAGATGGTGGTGGAGCCTTTTTTTTTAGATGAGATAATTTCATGGGAGCAATCGTTCTCCTTTTCTGGCATTATTGACTGTAAGCTGTGCATAGTGCAAGGAATGCAAATCCATCTTCCCTAGGAGAGAGCAATGGTCTCTCTGCTGCACAAAGAACTCACAGAGAGCTGAACCACAACTCAGAGAGCCAAGTCCTCACTGGGGCCATCGGATCAGGCAGGGTGCAAGAGAACACAGGCAGTGCAAAACCATTGGTTTAAAAATATTATTTGCAAAGATGTGCAGAAAGACTGAAGGGCATCTCCAGGTGTCTCCCATTCTTTTCTTTTGCTCAAACTCTTCACAGTTCCACAAATCAGGGTGGTCATTGCTATTCTTCAGAGTGGGGATGAGCCACTGGATTGTCCTCCTGTTGCAGAGATTTAAATGACTCTGAAGAAGACACCTTGCAGCAGATCTCAAAAAATGTAACTGAAGCCCGAGGGTCTTCCTTTTCCTTATACTTTGTATCAGTACAAAGCTGCTTTATTTCAGTGGAGCCCTTGATCTGGCTGAAGAGCAAAATGTAATTTACTCTCCCTTATACATTGGCCAGAATCTAGCACAGCTGTTCATCAAGAAAAACCTTACCATGTGCCATCAAAAAGAATGCATGCTGTTTTAATTGAGTTAGAAAATACTTAATCTGAATGTGAACAGACCATTATGATAAATTTACTCATTTCCGTTAGATATGATTATTTTCGTATTACAGAGAGGCTCTGGATGTTTGGAAATGTTATGAATCAGCTTTAGGGTTGATAATGAACTCCAAGAAATAGTTCTGTTAGTGCTTCCAAACAACTCCACCCACCTCAGTTCATTCACCAGTTACTACATGGATGAACCACAGTGTAGTTATGTTCTTGCTATTTGAGTCTTTAACCAGAAAGAAATCCAGAACTGCAGTAATGAGTCTTTAAAGAAATGGTTTCTCCCTATCGTTTACACTGGTGTCTGTGAAACCTAAAACTGAAATCTATTTCTTTAACTAAACTCTGTTTTTCTCTATTCTATTAGGCAGGCATTTTGGTTTGTTATTTTTGGGTGCTAGGAGGTACAGAAATGGAAAATCAGTACTGAACCATTTAAAAACCACATGCAAAGATTCAATTTTATTTTTTAAAAACTATAATGCAACAAAAGCTTGTCAGCATCAGTTTTTCCTTCTGCAAATTAATATGCACTTAAAATTCCAATGCTTTTCACTCTCACATAGTTATTTCTAATTTCAAACAATGAAAATTAAGTTAACAGATTTAATCTGTAAAAGAAGACATATCAAACGGCACATTTAGAAAATGCTGGGGCAAGTAATACATCTCTTAGGGAAAGGTGTTCAAAAAAGAGGTACAAACCAATGGGCTGAAATCAAGAGAAAACTTTTGCAAAAAGAATTTGGTATGTGATCAATTTAATTATTTTGAAATCTGACCTTTTTGTGACTGAAACCCAAGTTTATAGTCCATTTATTCAGATTTGAATTACACTGATGTGGACAGAACTAAGCCTATTTATTTATTTATCTGACTCAATGGACTAGTTTATTTGTAAATGAGATTTTACACTTTCATAAACCCACATTCTGCATCCAGAAATTCTCTCTAATTTTAAAGAGAATCTTCTACCACACAAAACCAAGAAAAAGTGAGCTGTGCCAAATGCTATTTTGCTACTATCAGTGTTTATTGACAGAAAAGATTTTCATCTTAACAAAGTGAGGGAACTGTCAACTTTTCTTTGCTGTAAAATATTTTCCCATAATAATTTTCTGTCACCTTTATCCCATATCTCTTGTATTACATATACATTAAGGAATTTAAAAGCTTAAAAGTTATTTTCTTCTGCGGTGATTTACATCCAAACAAGTTGCCCAGGAAATTTTCTCTCAAACTGAAAGCCTGTTTCCAAGGGCAGATACTTATATAAAAGCCCCCACAAAAGGTTGTGGAAAAACTACAAGGTTTTTTTCTGCATTCCAGTTTTGAGAGGGGTTATGCCCAGCATACCAAAGAGATGGCCAAAGTAACTCCATTCCATTAATATTGCTGTATCTGGGCACTTAATTGTGCACTGAGATTTATCAGTGGAATGAGGAGAAATACAAGTCTTCTAGACCATAATGACCTTAAGACCATAAAGATCATGTTATGAACACGTTCTCTCTATATATGTACATATGTATATGGATATATTTATCTTGAAATGCAAAAATATTTACAGAGCATTGATTCTGATAAGGATTTTTTTTAAAGAAAAGGGTTTGAAGAGCATTTTTAGCAGTTAGGGCTAAAAAGTCTGTTTCTAATTTGGAGTGGTAAGCGCCATTTATATAAAGCCTGCATCAGTTGTTTTGGGCTTTTTGCAAAATGTTAGCAGATCCTCTATTCTTACTCTTAAGACCTATTCTTAGGGAACAAATGTGCTTTTTACCAAAACCACCAAGAATTAGCATCTTTCTTTAGTGTGTCAGTACTGGGCTACCTTAAGAGACAGCTTGGGGTTACAACCATTTCTTCTTAAGAAATACTGACTCTGTGGCCAGAGTCTTCCAGGGCTGCCAATCAAACCTACACAGGCAGAGCGATCATTTTCCATAAATGCATTCATTTGATTCATTTATAAATCTGAGCAGGGCTGTGCTTTGGCAGTGGAACATGCAATCTGCTCTGGTAGAAGCCTGGATTCTTGGAATGGTGAATCAGAGAGGGGAAGGAATGTGGCAAAGTTAATTTGTGTGATCTGTACACGCCTTATCTGCAATAGGCACCCACCTGCCTGTGCTTCTAGGCAAGTCATGGTAAGAGCTGAGTTCACAGCTATCTAACTAGGAGGACAGCAGGAATCAGCTCCTTGCTCTGAGAGGAAGGCAGATGTGCTGTGCATTCACTTCCCAAGTCTAGTTTGTTGTATAGGTGAAGGGGTTTCTTTCAGAGGAGAGAAACTGCAAGATGCCTAATCCATATAACCAGATAGCTGCAGAGTAGTTCCCAGAAGGGTTTCTGAAGCTGGTAAGCAAGTGAGAGCTCTTCATTACCAACATATTCCTGAAACCCTTCCTAAAGCCCAGATCATCCAGATGGGCACTGACACCCCAGGAAATTTTATTTGGGAATCCATACAACTATTTACAGCACAGTAGAGACTCAATTGCAAGTAAAACCAGTATATCCCAAGAGATAAAAATGTTGAGGATCAGAGTGGATTAGACCAGTCTTTATTGCTTTATTTGGCTATGAATTACTAACTCACTTTCTGTCCAAAAGGGTGGTAAGCAATTTTGGTTCAGTCCAGGAGTTTGAGCACACAGAGCAACAACTGCTAAAAACTGATTCCCTTCTCTTACCAACTTTGTGAGAATAAAGGCCCTGCAATTCTGGAAAAATCATAATTGATAATCATCAGAGAGTGTGCTAATGCACTACTTTATCACCATAATTATGCAAGAAAACACTGTAGGAATTCATGCAGGAAGTAAAACACAGACTGGATGCCCATTCTGTCACATAAAACCTGAGAGAGAGGAAAATTCCTGCTTAAGACATGTAACACCGGGACACAGGGCAGCAAGTTACATCTACCCTCCATGCAAACAGACTAAAACTAGAGATGGTACAAAACTTGTGGTTCTGAGAGAAGTTTTAGAACCATGGCCCAGGGGAAACAGCACTGAACCTCTGGTTGTCTGCTGGGTACCATGAGCATTTCTCCAGCTACCTTTTCCACTCTGCCACTTGTAGCTGTCTTTTAGCTAGGAAGAGGAGGGATGGACCAGGAAAAACAACTACAGTTATCAGCCACTGATGCCTGCTTTTGCTGTCTCTTTTGGACATCACTCTATTCATGTTCTCACAATAAACTTCGGTTAAGAGCTTATTTTCAAACTCTCTGCTGCTTGTAGGAAACATTGTTCTGTTTCAGTAAGAGGTGAAATATCAGACTAATGAAATGCTTTAGTAAATTTTGATTCTTTTAGCAGAAGAATTATGTGGATCTGGCCAAGCTACATTTCCTATATAGCCAAGTAACAAATAAATGATGATAGTTAGATGAAAGTCATTAACTCAGGATCTGGAAAATTTCAGCTTGACAATTGGGAAAAAAAAAAAGTCTCCTGTGCTTTTCATGTCAAAATATGACTTAAGCAGAGAAGGTCTGTGGAGAGGCCCACCAGAGTGATTTATTTTCATGCTCTGAATTGTTCTATGGTTTCTGTTAAGTTTATCTTTACCATCAGAGGAAAGGTGGACCACTGTTAGAATCAAGAACTCCATTCTGATCAGCCTTCCTAAAGGTTTTGCTCCAATTGTGAAGTGTGAGCAAGAATGCTTTTAATACTTTTAAATCTGTGGGCAGAGCTTATCAATAAACACACACTCATGGGAAAGCTATTCACTCTTCTTTTCATCTGGGGTCTCTTAGTTTCTCTTTTTATGGTAGTGTTTATATCAGTTTTGAGTTGCCAGTGCTCTTACAAATCTTTCCTGATACTAGTCAACCTGCAGAAAATGCCCTATAAAATCCTACAGAGCTCAGTATGGTCTGCAAGAAACCTTAATTCCTGAGGCATTTCTCTACTTGGATGTACTTTTCAGAGCAGAGTACTGTTCCTTTTGATAAAAGTAGGTGTTAACTTCATGGACAGTCCTCCGGCTGGGCAAGGAGACTCATGATTGTAACTCACATTTATATTCTGTTTTCAAAAGGTTTTGAGATGAAATGATTTGAAGGCTTTTAATGAAGTACTCCAACAGCCGACAAGGGCAGCTTAACATACCAAGGCAATGAATCAAAACATCTTGTTCATGCCTTGAATGGAAGGAAACTATTCACACACGTTGGTTATTTGGGAGTAGCTGCTCCTTTAGCACGACTGTGCTACAAGCCCAGCTTTCGGCTCCCAGGTCTGAGCTACATTCATCACAGCACAAGTATGCAGCCCAGGGACAGAGTGCAGCCAAGGGGCATTGCCAAACCAGCGCAAAACAAAGGCAGGAGTGTAGCTTGAACACCGGCCCAGCTGGTTCTGATAGCACCCTGCTGATAATAAGGCCTGTTAAACTCCTTCAGCAGCAAAATCTTTATCTTCATTCCACAGAGTAGTCCTCTGTCTTCATCCCACAGAAATTTCAGGGCTTGGCGGGGAGGGTCCCACTCCCAGCACAGGGGAGAAGGGAAACACTAAAGGGGCGGTGCTGATCCTCACTTTAACACCTTTTCTGAGGCAGAACTGCTGCTTTTTCCTCTGTGGCAGCCATTCCGCTGAGAGCTGACAAGCTGGTTCTTCTAGGTGGAGCTGCTGGGTGCCCCCGCTGTCTCGCTGGCAGCGGTTCAAGTGAAGTAACATGACATTCCTGCGATGGAGGGCTGGGAGAGGCAGCTTTCTCCGTGACTGAGTGCCCGCATCTCCCCATGGCCACGGATCCTGCCCAGATAGAGTGACAGCCGCAGCATTCCCGCTGCGCTCCGGCCATGCCCCAGAGCCCTGCCCAGCAGTTGTTGTAACTCAGTCCGTGGGATCTTGCAGGACAATGGAATGAATCCAGGTCTCTGGAATGCACTAGGAAATCTCTGTAGAAGATGAAACTCTTGATTTTTCTTGCTGGTGGTTTTCCCCGGCATCGTTGGAGCTGCTTACTGGAAATGCCATGAACGTTCTGGAGCTGGTGGTCGAGCCTGCGCAGACTGTGCGAAAGCCTGTGCCATAAAATGTGGTTTAAACCTCATGGCAGCTTCCTTCAGGAACACAGTACATGCTTAACAAGGTTTATTTGCAGACACTTTCAGATTCTTATCTTTGCAGCTGATGCTTGCAGGATCATTTTCCTCCAGCATTGCTTGCTTAGAAGTCAGGTGAACTTACCTATCTGAAAAAGAGCTCTTGAGAGGCAAAGATGAATGCCAAGCATGTGCATAGTGTTCCTGTTATCAAGTGCTTTCCTGAACTGGGGCCCAAGATGTAAAATACTCTAACTATTCTAAGTATTCCCTATTTCAAATATAAGACGTGAATCAGAAGGGGCTGCGGGACTTCACAGCAGCCCTGCTCAGGCGGCTGTGAGAGCTCGGAGGGAGGAAAAGGAATCCCAGTAATTGTGATACCTGCAAGAGAGGGAGAACAAGCTGTGGGGGAAAAAAAATCAGGCACACCATCCATCTGGAGAGAGGGATGTGGTTTTAAAAACAAAAGATGTTCTGGAGCAATGCATTAGCAGTCACCAGCCATTCACACATGAGGAATAACAGCCCCACGACAGAGGGACTGAGGGACAGACAGACCTGTAGGTACAGGGACTGGTGGCTGCAGGAAGAAAGCTCTGATGAAAGAGCCAGCTGAAGCTGTCCATGACAGCAGCCATGCACATCTTTATTTACAAAAAGACATAAGCACACGAGGGAGCACCGTGAAAACTGCTGACCTACATGTATGAATTCTTTAGTGGGTCAAACACAGCGCCAACAATGACATTAAATTATTACTGCTGTTGTTTGTCTTGCAATTATTCATTCCTCCTTCTCCTTATTAATAACACAAATGAGGTTATGTGCCCAGAGTGTGCTTTGCACTGTCAGAAAAGACCTGATCTAAAGATGTCCCAGCCTTGTGCACATGTCAAGGCACAAGTGTTCTAACTGGCTGTGGACTCAGAGCTATTTCCACAACACTGAACAAACAGGACTTAGTTTCCTGTCACAGCTTAGAAATGGTAACTAGAAAATGCCAAAATCCTCATAAAGAAAAAGCACAGGTTGTGACTTTAAATAACAATGAGTAAGTGAGCAAAGCATAAAACTTTTCACTTGTGGACAGATATTTACCATGGATCAGGTTTCTGTCTGTTAAGAGAAACTATTTTTTGAAGTAACATTGAAGTTGATGCAAGGAAAAGTAATTTGCTTAAAGGTAAGAGCAGATTACTTGAATTCACTATTCATATGCAAATATAGCTTTAGTAGAAAATCTTAAAATGTAAAAAGCCCAAATCTAAGAATTGCAGAGAAAGGGCTATAGTCTGGGAGCAGAGAATGATCAGAGGATGATCAGCTAAAGACATTATTGTTTCTTTTATTAACATCTCTGGTATTCTTATGTACTATTTTATTTTATTTTATAGTATACAGATGACAGGAATTTTTTATACCAGTGTTCCAATTAAAGCTAGGTTTCTCTTTATACAATACATTAAAGCACACTTGATTTAAATTCAATGACACTGTCATACGTGGAATTTGTTATATTGTATCAAGCGTGATTTTGGAGACTGTTGCCCACTGAATGTAAATACCAAAAAAATAACCAACTTTAAATTTTTTTTCTGGTTTCACCCAAGCAGTCCATCTGGGTTGGTAGGCTAAAGATAAAATAATTTTTTAAAAATTGCATTTCAAAAAGCAGATAGATATTTCAGTCATATGGTATGAAAATGATCCAGTCTATGTAACTCCTACTGCTTACTTTCAAAAAATTCCCTTGTTCTGAAGTCAGTCCAGTGGCTATTAGAAGTAGTCACTGATGTAAATTCCATCTTGTTTATGAAAACATTTTGAACAAAGCACTGATTGTCCAGGGTCCATAAAAAAAAGTTAAAATCTATAAAATGTTGGCATTGCTACTATTCAGGGCATGAGAATGACATGCATATAAATCACAGTGTATTGGCACAGGCTTTTTTTCTCAGAAGAAGGCTTTGCTGAAAACGCACTGTAATTCCCCTCTTTTATAGATTTCTTTGGAAAGCATTCTGAATCGGGAAATAATCAGAAGCAAATCTCAGTCTGCAGTAGGAATCAAGGGCGCACCAAGTCTTATATGACATGGGTTAACTATTGTAGAGGGGCAGCCTAGGCAGAGTTTGGGGAAACTGGGGTGGATTGAAAGGCCTTGGTGTGAAGCTTTGGGAGGGAAGGTCATCTGTGAACCTGATGTCCCTCCGTGCAATCTCACCCACATCTCTGTTAGCCCTGGGGACAGTAATCTGTTGCTTGGGTTTTTTTTTTAGGAAAAGGTGCTACTATCACAGTTTAGGAGATGTACTTGCATTGCTCTAGCTCCAGACAACTAAGGCGTCACTGAAGTTACAGCAGAGTAAAACAAGAGAAACAGCTGTGAACCAGCCAAAGAAGCCTCACAGATAATTCTTTCCTGTTTCTTTTCCAGTAGCAAAATCATTGGCAGCCACCAGGGATCAATGCTGTAGTTAACATTGAAGTGCTGCACTGAAGAGCAAACACTCCAGCAATCCAAGCAATTTTCTGTTAAGTCACTCTACTGGACTGCAGGGCTTGTGGGTGGGATTCTCCCAAGTGAAAAATATGGCAATGCCATGAGACGAAGTCCTTACTATTTCTTGGAATTTTAGTAACAGCCATAAAATTTATTGTTGGCACCTGAATCTTTAGAAGCAGCAAGCAAATTAAACAATCAAGCCTCAATCCTGCAGCTCTTCCCCTCATATGATGCTTATTAAAATACATGTGGTGAAGTGCTCAATGAATGGATTCCAGAATTTTCAAACAGAAATGCCTGAAATCAGGTTCATAAATCCATGTCTAAATTTTTTAACAAGGTTATGCTAATTTTCCAATTTTCTTGAGCTTCTGAAGATTGCAAATGCTAACTAAATTTCAAGCAGGTCCTTAATCTGACTTAGAATCTGCATTAAAACCATTTTCTAGAATTTTCTAGAATTGTTTGTTGTAGGTGTCAGGATTAATGCTGTGAAGGCTAAAGGAGGAATGGTCTGGCAGCCCTGATGTGTTCTGGGTTGATCCCAGCACCCTCGAGCTGGAATACTGCAGGAGAGATGATCATGATGCTGTACATATGGCTGATGAGGATTGCCTTCTATCAAGTTTGGAAATTTGACCCACACACTGTTATGGGATATTCCCACTGGAAGCACACTATTTCCATTCATGTTAACAAAGTGGTCCATCACTGATCACTGGGGCATAGGTCTTTCAAAGCTTTGCCTGTGCTATATAATTTAATCTTCAAAAAATCAAGGAAAAAGTAAGCATAGGAGATCAAAAAACTATGAAGAGTGACCAGCAAAATCCCAGCCACTTTAACAAGAGCTTGGCAATGTGTGTAAGTCAGAGTGATTGCAGACATGACTAAGTCATGCCATCTTGTCTGCACACACAGCGTGTAACGTCCAGAAATGTTGTGTTCCAGCCCAGGGACTCTCCGTTTAAAACAGACAATGAGTTGCACAGTTCTTCTTGTCAATTGTTTTCTTTAGTTTTTGAGCATATTTTTAAGCCAGAGGATCTGTTTAGGAGAGCCAAAACTATGTATAGTAATGGCAATTGCAGAACTGAGTGTCGGGGAGCTAGGCTTGGAAAAAACGAGCATGGAGACAGGAAAGAGACATAGTTATTGGGACAGGGACTTGGGCATGTGAATAGCTGGTGCATTAGGGAATAGGTAGTTCACCCACACTGTCCTCTACTGGCTAAGCCTGGATCTCTGAAAACATGCTCTAATTCATGCTGGTTTTATTCTTTTGTGCCCAATTTAAGGCATTTCAAAAGAATCATACTCTCAGACAGCCCATCTCCTTTACCTCATCTCTGTCTGCCCTCAATACTTTTGGAAACTAGGAAAAGAGAGTCTTTATGACTATCAACACTTCATGATGTTTACTCTCCTGTTCTTAACACCTTTGTCAGAAGCAAAGAAGAGTTTCAATATGGGGAATTTCAATAATTTAATTTATTGGGAATTAAAAAACTTTTAATTACTGATTTTGATACTTTAAAGAATAAAACAACTCAGGGAAAAACACTTTGGATTCCCTCTGTACACTTCTCCTCCCCTTTTTCTGGTCTCCAATCCCTCCAAGCCTTCATTGTGGGCTGCACTCAGTCCCTTTGGAAAGGTGGGGGCTGGTGCAGGAGACAGGTCAGCAGATGGTCGCTGCTTTTCTTTTTCCAAAGATATCAGAAATACTCATATCCAGAAATGCAAAAGCTTTTGTGAAGGAGAAAAATCCCCAGATTGGAGAAAATGCAGAACTAGAAGTTAGCTGGATTGTAACCCCTGCCCATGGCTAGTAGGGAGAACTAGATGATCTTTAAGGTCCCTTCCAACCCAAACCATTCTGTGATGCCAGGAATCCAAATTAAGGCAGGCCTTTCCGCTGGCCTGTGCACATCCCTTGCCATGCTGCTGCAGAGGGTTTCAGCTTGCAAGCTGACTGCTCTGTGCTCTGCGTGGATCCTGCAGGCACCAACAACCTGTGTGCTGCTTTCAGGTTCTGGACGACAGCTGAGACCAGCTGAGGCCCCAGGAGATGCCGATGCCGATGCTGATGCAGAAGATGAAGATTCTGTGAGTTTTTTAGAGTTGAATTTTCCTGTGATGACAGTTTGGCAAAATGGGATGTTAAATATTTTGTTTATAGCTGGGTCTTGCTGGTGATCTTCCTCCCCACTAAAATTGTTGTATTTTAGCTTGGGATTGCCCTGCCAGCTCAAAAACCAGAAAGATGTTTCAGTGTAAAGGCATCTGCTCTTTGCCATGGTTCATTGGCATAAGTTTACTACTGAGACTTAGCAAACTATTACATGGTTGTTAACTACAGTAACTCTTCTTTAAAGATTCAGACAGTTTAAGTTCCCTGTTGTCTCACTGAAGAAAGAAGAATGTCAACTGCTTGTCAGCAGAAATTCCTGCTGGGACTTTTCCATGTTTTGCTTGCTTATAGAAGACAATAAAATTTGAAGCCATTGGATGCAAAGTTAAGGTGTGCAAATAGAGCAGGGAAGGGATTTTTTTTTACTTTTGTCAATTCTTACTAACTGATCTGTTTTCAGTCTGTTCAGTCTGTAGATACGTACAATCCATAAAGAAAACCAAAATCAGCGTACCATTGGTTTTGTCTCTCAGAACTCTGTCCCTTGTGGTTTTGAATGCTTTAACATGAGAACTGTATTTGTTCTTGACCTAAAAAAAGAGTTATTGGTTACTTTTTATCCACTATCACTAATGACAGATTTTTACTCAGAAGGACACCATGCATAACTAGAGAAACACTCCTAAAAATGAGTCATTGTTTAATGGTGGATGTTGCTTTACCACCACTCATGTCTTTTCCACAGGTTAATGAAGTGGCAGTAGAAGACATTCGTCCAAGGCCACAAGGATCCTCTCCAGTTTATGAGTATCCCATAGAAGAAGACTATTTACAGGCAAGACACTGAATTTTCATGCAGGCATAACTTTATTAAGTTCATTCAAGAGGCTTTAGCTCCCATAAGTAGCAGAGGGTCATATGTCATAGAATGGGATATTGTGGAAGCCATATTGTCTTCCTGTCACCACCAAAATCACATCTATATTCATTGATGGTTTTATTTTGCACTAGACTTGCTGGCTATGTTCTTGTTTCCTGGCAAGAAAATGCATTTGACTTAATTCTGTAAAGGACACAAGGCAGGGAGCATAAAGAAAATACAGTGTTTTTCCTGTTAGAATACATAACTGGCTTGAACCTAACTAGTAAATATTTCAAAATTACCTATACCTCTTGGTTTTTCAAAGTTAGAGATTTAATTAGTACAGCCATGTTAAGGTAAGTAGGCAACAGTTTGAAATTCATGCTGAAGTCGAATACGTAAAAAAAATGTATGTTTACAAAACTGAAAACATGAACCATATGCTACATTAGGAGACAGAAAAGCTCCCAATATCCTAAGACATTTGGTCTCTGACATTCATTAAATGCAAATTTTGGTACAATGAAGGGAGGCCTTGGCATCTAATTTACCACTGGGATTAGTATAGCTAAGTCATTCATGTTGAACATTGCACTTGATCCTGATTTTGGTCTGTTGCCATTAAAGTCAGCCTCAGTTCTTACTCTAAACCAGGAATTTTAACTGACTTTCGTTGTACTTAAGAACACGATGACTTTGGATCATTAAATAATTTAAAATTATTTTTCAGCTTCAAGAAGAAAACAAAAAACATTCTACAGACAAATCAAAACAGAGTCATCCACAGGTCAGTCTAAAAGCACTCTATAGTTTTAGGTGTGAGCCTCATAAAAAGTAAAGTTTGTTATAACACACAGACATGAATGTGTGGACAGAAGCAAGGACAAATGGGCAAAGAATCACTTTGGACTTGTTTTGACCAGGAACTTCATGACTGGCCGAGTTGTGGCACAGGCATGAACATTTATTTGTCCTACTTTTGGTCTGTCCATAATTATTTTTAGAACTCTTTCTTTAGCCTTCTCTGATTTGAGTGCAGTACAGCACTAACTCCTAGTCTGACGTTTCTGGCCCATTGATTTTAATTCGAGTCGTTAACATCTTCACAGAAAATACAATCTTTCAGCCCTAAAAGTTTCCATATGTTTCACATTTTAAAATTATAACCTATTTTCTCCATGGCCCTGATCCAACATAACCCTAACACACGTGCTCAATTCTAATTTAGAACAGAATCAAGCACACACTGAGTAAGTATATTCTCTATTTTAGATGATCGTTCTTGAGCTATTGAAAATACACCTGAGGAGACTAATTTTTTTCTTGTTGAACAACTTAGAACCCTTTAATGCAAATTAATAAAAATGATAAATTTGTAACTTTTTCTATCTCTAGGAGACAATGGAAGTGACCCTGAAAACAGAAGCAGAAGCTGGTGCTAGTGGTTTTAGTGTGAAAGGTGGAGGAAATGAAGGAATATTTATTAAAAAAGTACTGAAGGAATCTCCTGCTTCAAAAATATTTAGTCTTAGAGAAGGTACAGTCTGATTTTTTTATTTTGTTTTGATTTTATTCTGTACCTTTAAATAATGAGATTTGTAACTGCATGATCTGCCATCTCTTTAGATATCAGAAATAGTAGATTTCAAACTAACTAATGTTATCTGTGAGCTTAACCTGTCCATATTAATAACTTCTAAGACCTGCCTGAACAATAATGAAACATGATTTTTTTTGTATACCATAAAAAAAATTAGTTTTCACTGGAAAAGTGAAAAAGACATCTATAAAGTAGTATATACAAAACTAAAGTGGAAAAAAAAGAGAAAAAACTATAAGAAAATACAATGTAATTAAAATTATGTATGATTCCCCCCGCAGGTGATCAGCTTCTAAGTGCTACAATATTTTTTGATAATATCAAATATGAAGATGCACTCAAGATTCTCCAGTATTCCGAGCCGTACAGAGTCCAGTTCAGCCTCAAAAGAAAAATTACCGTGCAAGAAGATCTAGAACACTCTATAGCCCAGCACAAAAAGGAAAGAATAGGCCAGGTAAATATTTGAATTGTTTACAAAGTTTGGATAACATACCGTAAGAATGCGCTGTGTGGAAACATATCAGAAAACACTCACTTGTGTTTTCTTAAGACTTAGGCATGTGCTTAAACTTACTAGCATAAATATTCATGACAAAAAAAAAAAAAATCCCACACAATATTTGCAGCTTTTTCAATATCTTGAGTGAGACTATAGTTCTTACATAAATCCACAATCTTGTGTTAGGGTATAAAAGTATTCTTTAATGAGTCAGCATTTTTTTATTGTTAATTGTCCTCTGATAAAACAGACTTGGGTAATCTCTGTAATACTTATATTCAATATGTTTAAGAATGCAATTTATCAGTAAACATTTTTCTCCAAAGCTCCTCCATAAGATTGTCCATTTAAAAAAAGTGTCTAACCACTGATATTTTGATAAATATATGATCTCTTCATAGGTTTCCATCAACTTAAAGATTTTTTTTTCTGCATATAGATATATATAAATAGTATATATGATATATATTTATACAGACATACATAGAGATACATACAGATACTCTGCCTATTACAATGTTTTGCAAAGAATGAAAATCTCCTGCAATCCATATATTGCAGTCCATTTGTTTTATGTAATTTCTGTCTAATATTACATATTTATATAATCTTCAGGATTTTTTTTAATATAACAAGTAGATACTAGTAATAAAAAGAACATTTTTCTACCTATTTTATAGTATGTTTTTTATTTTCTGTTGCACCTATGTTTAGGTTACTTCTAATCTTCTGACTCCTATTTGTTCTTTTAGGAAAAAGAACTCAGTGAGAGCATTCCTGAAGAAACACTGCATGTTTCAGGAAAAGCCATTTCAGAAGAAGACAGGGAAACATTAATTGTGAGCCAAAGGGTAGGAAGAAGTAAGAGACCTAAAAAAGATAGATTATCATGGCCAAAATTTCAGTCAATCAAAAATAAAAAGATATTGAGGCACAGAAGATCTCATAGTACATCAGATGCATATGAGCCTGCTACACAGGATATTTCCCCTACAAGCACGGACACAGAGTCTCAATTTCCACAAGAAGTCCATACCAAAGAGAAAAAAGGAAGCCAAAGGAAGCTGAAGTTCCCTAGCATTGGATTCAGAATGCACAGGTCCAGAACAGAACCACAAGAGAAGCAAAAAAAAGAAATAAAAACTACACTGATCTCTGAAAGAGAAAAAACACATAAAGATGATATAAGTCTGGAAAATCCTGAAATCTTAACTGTTGAATATACCACATCTCCTGCTTATGAAATGAAAACAGGGGAGGTACATGAAACATTAACAAAAGACTTAAAAGATATGAAAAACGGCATTCCATCTCATGTAAAAGAATGCCCTGAAGTTGAAATAAGCATTAAAAAAGAAAAAGACAAGGAAGCAACATCAAAATTTAGTGTACCTGAAGTACCAGACATAACAACCGAGATACCAAAGCCCAGTTTAGAAACAGCTGATCTGAAAGTAAGCCCAACTAAAAAATCACCACAAGTCTCAACAAAATCCCGAAAAAAGAAGCAGAAAGGATCAGCAGATAAAAAAGATGGAGAAAGTGGAGTTCGCATAGATGTGATGGATCACACAGCTAAAGGATCTGTACAGGTAAAAGGCCTAGAAATAGGCACTGCTAAAGCAGAAATACAGACATCTGACACACTGGCAACAGGAGAAAAACAAGCAGAAGAAGGCACACAAAAACTTAATATTCAGAAAATAAATTTTGGAATTTCAGTTCCCAAAAGAAAAGAGACAGAGACTGACACCACCAAAAAGGGAAGTGATGTTCCACAGTCAGTACCAGAAAAAACAGATGATATGACTTCAGAGGACAGCAGGAATTTCGATGTGAAAACTCATATGCCAGATGCAGAATCAGAAGTATCTACTTGGAAAATACAAATGCCATCATTCAAAATGGCCAAAACATCTAAAACTGACATGAAAATAACAAGAGAAGAAAGCAGAGAGGACACAGAAGACAGAATAAAAAAGGAAAAGATAAAGGAAGATGGCATGCCCACAAATGACAAAGCCTTAAATATAGAAATTGGAATGAAGACAGGAGAAAAAGACATAGAGGGGAAAGAAGGCAAATTCAGACTGCCAAAGTTAAAATTCCCTACATTTACCTGGTCAACTACCAAGGAAGAAACAGACCAAACGGAAGCAGAGATAATTGAAGGAGAAGGAAATGTGCAAATAATAGAAAAAGCAGGAGGACTTGAGGTATGTGGACCAACACGAGAAATTACAGTTCCAAGTGCTGAAATAGAAATAGGGATATCCCAAGAAAAACTAGATGAAAACAACATAAAACAAAAGCCAAAAGTCCCATTGCCAAGTCCAACAAAAAAAACAATGAAACCTTCATCAATGGAGATAAGAACTGAAGAAAGTAAAGGAAAGATATTGATTTCAAAACCCGATATTGAAATAGAAAAAAGTGACTTCAATAAAAGATCAAAAGAAAAACAGGAAACCTCAGAAGTTACACAATCAGATATAAAAGTACCAAAGGTGGACATCAGCCTGCCCTCTGTTGACGTC
>VZRF01004695.1:63984-163581 GCA_013396875.1 Vireo altiloquus | reverse complement strand
CTCTTTTTTTTTTTTTTTTTTTTTTTGTGTTCATGTACTCAGACAGAGAGAGCACCTTTCAGAAGCAACTGCTGTTCTGCTACATGTTACCATCTCTCTCGCTTGGCCAGACCTTCCCACCATCAAGTGGCATGTAATATCAGAAACAATATGTTCCTCTCTTTAAAGCACAGGAGGGAAAGTTTTCCTATCCTAGGTGCTCTTAAGTTATCAACTCCCAAGGAAGCATGAAGGTGTGAATAACCTCAGAGTTCCAAGTTTCTTTTGGTTAAGTGACTACTAAATGAGATGTCGACTCTTCATCTTTTGCCCATGTGATCTCATACTGTCATACTGACAGATGGCCTTTTTCATCCAGAGAATCATTATGAGCAGGAAGAACTGATGCAGTACCCAAGTCACTCTCTATCATATTTGAAAAGTCATGGCAATCAGGTGAAGGCCCCAGTGACTGGAAAAAGGGAAACATTACACTCGTAGCAGGGGGGTTGGACTTAGATGATCTTTAAAAGTTCCTTTCAGCCCAAAGCATTCTGTTGTTCTAACAAAAAGAAGTGCAAAGTACATTCCTCTACTGCATGCTCATGATTATTATTTTCACTATTCAGCTCCTGCATTTTCTTATTTTTGCTTATATGCCTATCTGGAATAAACTTTCCTATTCCAGAGTGCCTCAGGAGGAAAAGCCATCCAGCCTTATAGCAAGTGTAGTCAAATGGCTTGTGATCTCTAAGTTTGACTCAAGCCATTGTTTGGCCACACTGTTAATTCTTTGTCCAACTCAGTTTGATCTTAAACAAAACTAGTGGATCTGAGCGGCCTACGAGGACAGATTATAGCAGAAAGTTGTCATTTACATTTTCTGAGTGGCTAAGACCCCACTTCTGCCTTTATGTACACTAGTCTGACCATGTGAGGAAAGAACAGAGATTTAGGGTCTAATGTCAGAGGTGGGCATCTATGAAACAGTGACAACTTACAGATGCCCACCTGTAGTGTTGTGATTATCATATTAGTGTAAGGTGCCTTGTGTTTTCCATTTCTAATGATAAATAAAGAAATTTTGTATATAAAACTGATTTTGTGGAGGGGCCACAGTCATGCCTGAGATGTGGATAGCTTAAATAATAAATATTAAACTTACACAATCAACTTCTTTCCCAGAACCTCAAAATGCTTTCTTGAGTTTAACTAGCAGAAGGTAAGGAGAGAAGAAGGGATTTAGACATTTTAAAAAGGAACAAGGCTGAATAAAGTAACAAACAGGGTTGCTGTTACATTTTAAAATTGCATTTATTTTACTGTTGGTGGCACAGGATGGTGGTAGTTCAGAAAAGCCACTCTGTTCTTTTCAGAACTCAGTGATCTCTTGGGCTGTTTAGAGGAATGGTGCAGTTAAGGACATGAAGTTGAGGTGGGGACAAAGCTCTTCTCTCACAAGAGTAACTGCTAAATCACTTCACTAAAATATTGCAGAAAAAATGAGGTGGGTATAATCTACCTCTAGTAAAATCAGGGAAAGAGAGATAAATTGTTTGCATTATGTTTCAAACAGAAGCATTAATTCCTGAAAATCTTCTATTTCCATGATCCATTTATTTTTCTGCCTCTTTTACAAGGCATATTGCTGTCTTCCAGTGCCCTGAGTATTGTCTGCTCCTGAAACTTTGCAATAGCTGTTTTAGTTATTTCAAAATTAGGCACTTGCACCGATCCTGCCTGTGATGAGATATTATCCATTCGTTCAGCCACAGTTGTTATAAATAAAGAGTCCACCCTGATTTGGCAGAGGAAGGAAAAAGAATGATACTGGGTTCTTTTATCCCAGTTACGTGGCCATGCTGGTTCTGAGTAAGTGAGTAATATTTAAAATACTCCTTTGAACAGGCAGTCAGCTTCACTAAAACCTTCCAGCTCTGCATCTTTGAAGATAGACTGTAAGAAATAAAGAAGGCAGGGCCGATGTTTTAGTCTATTACCCAACTATAGTTATTTTTACATAGATTTTTGGAGGGGATCTTTGAAGTTGCCAGCAGCTTCACTGGTCTCAAACCGACAAGATTTAACAAAGTATGTAGAAGGTATTGTACCATTAATATCCTGGCAAAATCCATCCTGTACCCTTGTACTGCTAGTTGCACTGTGTGGACTCAATCATCAAGTCAGTTTATAATTTTCCATGAGTTTTTTATTCATTGCACATTCATGTGCAGGAGCTGAAATATATGTTCATCTTTATTTAGACATGTTTCAAATATAAGTAGCTTTGGAGTGGCTTTAGACAAGTAGAATCTTCTACTTTGCTTGAAGTTGCATCTACCTAACTTGATGACAGTTTTTTGGTGTCCTTTTGGAGACTTTATGTAACAATAAATCAGGCGATGATGACTCTGTAAAGAGGCAGACAATTGTAAATAGGAACTATTTTGTAGGTCGTTCTTTCACTTGCTTTTTAACCCTGAGCGTGAGCCTGAGTATGTCAGGTTCTACCTTGGCATGCTTGAAGGTTCTGATTTTGGCATGCTCAGAGCTGATTGACTGTACAGCCAAATAAAAACTAATGGTATTTTAGCCACCATCTTGGCATATGAAACTACATATGTTCTTGCAGAAATCACAGGTTTTGATGTTGCTAAACCTAGTAATTGGGAGGCATGGAGTTTGCTTTTGCACTGTTTTCGGTTATACACAAATAAAGCTTTGTTCTTTCTAAAACACTTCACATGGAACCTAATGTGCAGTTACAGTACTGTTGGAAACATGCTTTTATAGGTTTTCTGTAACTTTTTTTTTCTTTTTCTTTTTTTATCAGGTTTTAGGTAAGCTACCAAATACCACCTCTAGTGGCTAATACTTTGGGAAAGGTGTTTGCTTTCTTAGGACAGTTTTAATAGATGAGTATTGCTTCAGGATTACTTGACTGCTAAAACACATTTCTTTGCAGACTAACTCTTCAGGAGAGAGAGGCTGGCCTATGTGATTCTTGAGTGTTGGGTTGCCCATTAACACGAAAAATACCGAGCTCTAAAGTTAGGCAGGTGTAACCTCAATTATTAATCTTCATTCTCTGCTCTCAAGAAATTTATGACATTGATAGATTTCCAAAAGGTAATGGGAATGGAGAGCAACCATTACATTTTTCAGGCCCTACTGAGTGGTAGACTGATAAAACGACAGAGGTGATAGGACATAATTTTTAAGATTACAACATTGTGCAAATCTTTATCTATTTCCTAAGTTATCTCAATCTAGTTATTAATGAAAGAACAATTTTATATCACTCTCAGTTTCTCTTAGAAGGGTGAAGACTTAATTTTTCTGGGTTACAGAATGAGAAATTCAACTAAAAAAGTACACTTTTCTGGCTAGCTAAATTCTGTGTGTATATTGTTTTCTTTGAAGAAAGTATGAGGTAGGCCTACAGTGTTATGAGTTGCTGTCATGCTAGCAATGCAGGCAGAGGGTTTCATCAGCCAGGGTAGGCAGTCTCTTTATAGTGACTGCATGTGTAGTAGGAGTGCTTTTTTTGTTAGGGGAATTCTCAAAATAGGTCTGCCTGTTAGAGATCTGGGATGCACTTGCCTCTAGTGGACCAGAAGATAGGTATCATCTATTGGGTTTAGCCCATAAGGATATTAAAAGAACATACTTGTAGCTGAATATGTGTTTTGTCTTGTGCATACTAATATTACAGTCAACAGCAAGAGCTCTTCTTTCTTAATGGGCTTGTAGGAGTACTCTCATTGCGATCAATGGGATTACTTGCGATTAAAGCTAGGCAAGCATATAATTCCTTTTAGGATTTGGGTTTCAGATTAATTTAACAACAAGAGAAGGAAAAGAAGAAACTTATTTTTTGTTATTCATTGTAGGGCATTGTTTTTATAGATATTTCAGTGTAAACTTTAGTTAGTCATATTTTTTAGATGTCTGATCTGTGTGGGATTTCCTGTAGTGAAGAAGAGAGGTTGTAATAATACCTGCTTCTTACATTGCACTTATTGTCAGTAGGTCTGAGAGTGCTTTACAGAAGAGAGAGGTTTCCACTGTTCTGGAAGTGGGAGTCTGGGACTGATTGGGAAAGGGGGTGTGATTTGCTTGTCTAGGGTCAGCCAGTGAATTTGCTGAAATTAAATGCTGAATTTGCTGAGAAAGTACAAATACAGCCTGGAAATACAGCTTTCCTGATTCTGCCCAGACCAGCTCTACACTCTTTAAGCCCTCTGAAGAAGAAAGAGTTTATAGGAAGGACTCAGTAATTGGCAGGAAAATGCAGGAGCAGATGTAGTAATTGTGAAAATATTTCAGAACATTTTTCTGTAATTGTTCATCATCACTTTCAGTTGTGTTATAGCAAAAGGTTGGAAGCCTCTTCTGGCATTAGAGTTTACCTGCAAAGCACTTTTCAATCTATCAAGCGAGGTGGAGAAGCCTCTTCTCTCAGTAGGTGACACAGCAAAAACAAAATGAGTCGCATAAGCTAGAGAAGGGAATGGGCTGAGATTCTTGGGCGTGTCTCATGGGCTGCCATGTCATCTACACCTCTTGTGATTAGCTCTGAGTAGTTTTCCCAGAAATCGAGGTAGGGATAAATAGTTCTCCAGCTATTTTTTCTTTAAGAAAACATGAAAAGCACTCAATTTTAAATAGTGTAAGAGTCAGCACAAAACAGCTATTTCTTTGTATGAAATAGGTGTTTAAGCAGAGTCTCAGACAGCATGTTCAGACACTTAGCTGTGCAGAGACTACTCTGGGGGCTTTACTGCTCTGCAGAGAAGCTAGGGGACAAGGTTCATGGTCCACAGGGACCTGGCAGAGTTCAGCATTGTGATAGCTTTAGTGTTTATACAGATGTTAAGTCAAAAATGTGGTGGAGGATGTTGTTGTTGTTGTTTGTTTTTTTTGTGTTTTGTTTGTTGTTTTGTTTGTTTGGTTTTTTAAATCTTTTTTGAGTTAGTACCATTTTTAGCTTTTTTCAGGGTTATTTTTTCAGGCACAGATTGGTAGTGTAGCAATACTGTTGTTTGATTACCTGGAAAATTAGGATGTGTGAATTGTTGATAGCTCTAAAATATAGCTTGTTTTCATGAAAGGACTTTACTCCAAATTAATTGACCTGTTGCTTGTTAAAATGCTCTGCTCTTCTCTTATCTTCTTCTATCACTGTGTCAAATTCACTTTCAAAAACTGTTACAGAACATTAAAGCCTGACAGAAATTTTGGGGATGTTTTGTGGCTCTCTTTGCTTTAGGCATATGCTAATTAGCCACATACAAGCAGCCATTTGCTTAAAAAATAGCTATGATGAGGCTGCAGTTATATGCAATTGTTTATTTACCCACCAGAAATTTTGCAAGACTTCCTGTAATTCAGTCCAGAGCACTTGCTGGAAACATATAATAAGTAAAGGTTTAATTTTTTTTTTAGGAGATATTTTTATAAAATGAAAAGTGGAGTCCTTCAGGTCTTTTTCTTAATTAATTAATTTTTCAGGTGCCCCTAAGCAGGCTCAGGTCTTTCTTGGCTATTTTCAACCTTAGCAGTGCAGGGATATTGAAATGTAATTTGAGTTTCAAACAAAATGAGTCTGACTGAAGACAGGTCCCAGAGATATGTGGAGAAGCTATTTGAAAAGTGTTATTTGCCTTTGTTTTTGCTCTTCAGACTAGCAACCAAATCTGAAGTGCAAAGGGTGACTACCGGCAAAAGAAAAGGACAAAATGGTCATTCTTACCCATGCATATACATCACAGAATGTCTGTTTCAATCCTCCACAGTGTGGAATATATCACATATTAAAACCAGATCTTCAGATTTTTCCAGTGCTTCTCATGGTTTTATATTACTTTTGTGAGATGATTTTCCTTCAACTATGGAGTTGCAGACTCCAGAAAGCAGACTTGTGATAGGCGTCAAGACCACTGCAGACTCTGGGGTTAGCACATTTAGCTTGCGGAACTGTGTTGAAATAAAAATTTTTCTCCTGCTCAGGTGTTAATACTGGAGATAGCATATTTGTTACAACTGCAGTTCTTTATTATCAACCATCTGCTGAATAGAGTAAAGGTGCTTGTTTGGCAGCTTAACACAGCATCTGACCATATATCAATGTAACTATATCAACTTCAACTTTGGCAGTCAGCTGGAAAACCATAATTTAATTGGTGAACCTGCATATAAATGTAAAACAATGCAGGCATATTGTTCAAGTGGCATTTAAAAGCCAGGAAGAAAAGTCTCCCCTGGCTGTTTCCAAATGTCTTGGTTTGAAAGACAAGTGTCTGCTAAGGAAGGCTGGAGCCTCCCTAGGAATGAAAGATGCAATCCCCTTCCCTCCCAATTATTACTATAATTTTGAAATTAAGGGGCTTTCAGGCAAAGATATGGGGAATGGGAATAACAGTTCTTTACTAATATATATATATATAAAAACGAGGCAGAAAAACACTGGTTTAAACTGACAGAATCAGATATGACCTGACACCCTGTTAGTCAGGGTAGCAGTCTGGTAAGATAGTGACTGCAGTCCTCTTGTGGTGGTGGATATGGTTCTGTTGAGGCAGTGATCCTGCAGAAAGGTCTGGTCTTCCTCGGAAGGTCCAGTGGTAGCTGTGTAGCTCTTGTCCTCTGGAAATCCAGTGGGAAAGGCTGCTTATGGTCTTCAAAATCTTAGTTTATATCCAGGATGGAATGCTTGGTTCCTCCCTCTGGGTGGAGCATCTCACAATGGGATGGTGAGTAATGTGGCAAGGCACTGATGGGCCATGAACAGGACATAGTCCAGGGGTGAGTTACCTCTGAGTCATGAGTAAGGCACTGATGGACCCATTAACAGAAGATAGTCTGAAAGGAGGAGGCAGGGAGCACTGCTCCACCTGGTTTCAACAGCTCATGAAGATGGTGATAGAATACGTATTTTTGGGCACATCCTACATTGTAGCTTAGGACACCAAAGTACAGTGGTGCCAGGCAGGATGAGAGATTGTTTTCTGCTGGCAAAGCTCTGTGAGAGTTGGTGCCTTGAAGTTATAATTCACTCAACAGAGCCTGTATGCTCGTCTGGAGACAGTGGCCTGGGTTGCGATAGCCAGAGAGGTGGGTGGGGCAGATGAAGAGGTACTGGCAAGGGTAGATATTTAAGAATTAACAAACAGCTTGCAAGGAAAATGTACACTGTTGCTCTACTACTTCTAGATGCTTCTGTTTTCCTCTGAAATGTGGAGACTGTAAATGGTCTTGGCAGGTTTTTGAGAAAATTTCTGATTTTCATTTTGTGTTCAATTTTCAAGAGAAGTAACAAAGAGTGTTGGGGGTCACCTTTCTGACTTTTTCTTACAGAAGACTTTACTTTTCTCTCTAGTTTGCAGTAAAAAAGAATCCATCATGCTAACTGAATCCAAACAATAAATTTTTTGCATTTTTATTCAAGATCTTCAAGTTGGGAGCTGGTGCAGGGTGTCCTTTCAGGAGGTACTTCAGCATATCTAGAGGTTAAAGTGCACAAGTGGTTTCCTGCAGAACAAAAGGAAATGCCTTTGAATAGGCTGCTAAATTTGAGTATTTGTGAGTTTTTCCTTTTTCAATAACAGCACTAACAGAATCCACTCTGTTCAGCTTCTGCTTTCTCTGCTCTGGGCAGAGCTTTCATGCTATGGGTAGACAATGAGAGCAAGATGTGGTGGCACGGGTTGTGGCATGTACCAGCACCCTGAATACGGCATCTGCCAGGTCTCTGGGTATTAAAAATTGGAAAGTTAGGGCTGAGAGAAATCTCACATTTTAACTTGAGGATTTTACAGTGACTGCTTCTGTCGATCTGGTATTTCCCTTTTAGCTTCTGTTGAGGAAAGTTCTGCAAACCTCATCTCAGGGCTTCACTGCAGTGACAGAGAAAACATTTTGTATGATGTCTAAACAACAAATCTATTCAAAGGGAGCTCTGGAAAACTTCCTCAGCCTGTTACCACAAGTTGGTAAAAATAAAAAATCCTTAATGACAATGTAGCATTAAGAAGCCAGCATTCTTTATTTGGCCGGATGCACAAAGGGATATCTCCTCCAAAAATCGTGCATGCTGAATATGGAAAAGGTCCTGTTTGCATACTATATTTTACATACATATTCATAGATTTTCCCAGAATAAACATACATATGAAAATCTCCCAGAAATCATTAACGTATTTTCCCTCCCCTTTCCATATACGTTCTTTCGTCTGTGGGTCTCTTTGGTGGTCTCTGGTGGTCTGTGACCCCAAAGTCATACCTGACTGCCCAGTAAACTGATAAAATTTGGCACAACTGGGCTGGTTGCTTTCCAGCAACACAGAAACACAGCCAGCACCAGCAGTCTCATCCTGCTCACCTCTCTGACTGAGCAGGGTGAAGGTCTGCTAGTGAGGGTGTATATGTATGTTCACATGTACAAGGTGGAGCCCTCCAGCAGCCGGGCTCAGACACTTGTGGTTCACCTGCTGAGTATGCAAAAGTGAATTAACCTTGACAACACTATTTTCAGATTAAGTACTTATCTGTGAGGTTTCTGCTACTCTTAGGATATGTATAGCACTTGAAGCAGTACAATTTAAAACACCAGCCTGGGAGTGCTTCAGGAAAGCATCCTGCATCAGTGTTGTGCTATTACCTGTCATATTAACTACAAAATACTTTTTGATTTCTTATGTCATTCATATTTGTGGGAACAAGAGTGTGAAAACTGCAGGAAAAATGCATGAGGCTTACTGAAATTCTTTATATATCACGAGAGAAGGTACTTGTACTCATTATATAATATCTAGACATGCTATGAAAAATTTTCTTGAAGGGGAGATAATTCCTAAGTTCTGTCTTTTATCTTGCTTCTGCACTGACTTTGAATGGCCTTAGTGATGTTGCACAAAACAGGTAAGCCTCGCTTCCCTTAAGCTTACCTCAGTCAGTATTAACAGCTTTGAGATGTAGGATCCCACTTGTGATTGCACTGGGTGATGGATTTCTTTGTACTGACTCCATTGTTTGTTTTGCTGCTGAATATTCCTGCTTTGCTGTTAAATTTTGCCAGACTATTTGGGTATAGAGCACTTTTTTTTTTTTTTTTAATTGCTTCAGGATAGCCTACCTGTAATGCAGGAAATACCCAGGAGAAGCACAGAAAGCTCAAGAGCAGAGGGTTGATGGTACAATGATACATTGGTGTAGCATAAGTGATCCTCTTCAGCTATTTGCCTTTCTCAGCTCTTTCTCTGTGTCATGCAGGGCTCGTCTCCCTCGGAAAGAGGAGCCACTTGTGCTGGCTGTCAGAGGGGAAGAGCTCCCACAGCAGTTGGTGGCAGCCACCATCCCCCTTGTCCCAGTTCACAGAGGAGACCAGTGGTGAGGCTGGCAGGGCTGCCTGCAACCCAGCCAGGGTGGGTGTTGCTGGGATGTGGGAGGCATTCCTCAGTCATAGCATGTGAGCATGAAAGACAACTCTTAATCTTCTCATCAGCCCCTTTGCTTTCATACAGCCAGTTAGGAAAAGGTGGGGAAAATGCTTTTGGATATTGGCCGATATACTGTTCTATCACTTACAGTATGACTTTTTTTCAATATGACAGAAGCCAAAGTTCAGCAGCCTTGAAAATCCCTCTGAATTTTTTTGTCAAGGCTTTAACAGAGATCTGATTTTAAGGACTTTAACTGATTTTAAGGAAAAGCCGTGAAAGGCAGGCACAACAGTTTATGATTTGGGTTTCCTACTTCATCATATTTGTACTTGAAAGATAATTGTAGCTGTTATGCTCTTGTAAAAATTTGAAAGAAGAAGTACATTTTTATATATTCATGTGGACTCAGATGAGAATTTTTAATTCTGCTCTTACCTGGTTTGTAACAGTTTTGAAAAACACCTAATTTACTTTCCTTCCTGAGCAGCTGCAGATTTTGGTGTGTGAGCAAACTAAGGGTAATAAAAAGCTGCAGCAGGGATGCAAACATAGCAAGTTTTCTCTTAGCTACATGCATAAGCAAAGGTTCCATAACATACATTTAGTAGCTGTCTCTTTTGGTGTATTAGCCAGAGAACCCTTGACCTGGATCAAATGGCTGGTTGCTATGGCAATGGGTTGCATAGTAACAGGTTTTGTTCTTAGGTTGAAATAATCTTGCTTCTCTTAAATGTTACTTTTGAGGAGGTCAAATGATATTAATCAGAAGAAACTAGGAAAGTCTTCTTCAAAGGAGAGGCAAAAATATTGATGTTCTGCTACCTGAGCATCTGCAGAGAGATGTTCTTTGTTCCCTGAAGCAGGTAGTCAGCTCCTGCACTTTCTCCACTTTGTTGAAGCAGAGGTCAGCAGCTCAACAGCAAAAAAAAAAAAAAGAAATTCTTGGAAACAAGATGACTGTAGGAGGTTCAGGGGAATTTGTTTGCTGTGTGACTCCAACTCCCAATCCTGCTGAAGGCAATAGGCAAATATTAACAGCTTAACACTCCACTAACCTTGAAAATTCCTGAACTTAAAGTAAGCTCCTGATCAGCTCTTTTCAAACTGGACTTGCGAGAGACTGGAAAGATTGATGTCTCGAGACATTATGGGCTGCATGTGTATGGAGGAAGGGGAAGGTTGGGCCTTGCTGTGGTGAGGTGGTGCCCTGCCCTGTACACCAGAAGCACACCAGAAGCTATGCTCCACACCCACCTCTGGAGCCCTTAACCCAGCTTCTGGGTGGGCAAATGACTGGAAGTCCCACCTGGGGGAAGGGTGCAGGAAGGCCAAGGGGTATTTAAGGCTGAATAAAAGGCCATCAGATGTCTTGACCATACCGCCTATGAGAATCTTTATCTGAACACCACTGGAACCCAGGAACTGGTAGCTATATGCTTCCCCTTCCCCAGAGTTTGCAAAGTTGAATGGACCAAGTTAATGCTTTGAGAAGTGTTTTATGTTGATTGAATGTTGCACTAAACCTTTTGCCACACTTCTCTAATTTTCTGAAGTTTCCAGTAAAGTCTTTTTTGTTGTTTTACCTGTTGAGAATATCTTCTTGGTATTTCTCCTGTGCATCTAACTCAGAGTACATGAACAACCATAAGCCCTTTTAAAAGTCTCATTGATCAAGGTTGTTTGGAGTCTTACAATACTAAAAAATTCTTACTGTGACAGTGGTCAAACACTGTGACAGGGGCATGGGAGGTTGAAGGATTGCCAACCATGGGGGCAGTAAGAACTCAGCATGGCCCTGGCTCAACTGATGTCTCTTTTTCTCTTTGGCCATAAAGAAAAGCAAATATGATGGAGAGCCCACACCAGGACTCTGCCTGTGGGTGGTACTGAAAATGAGTTTTGTGGTTACGTTGCCTGTTGCGGCCCTTACAGTAGCCCTGACTTTACAACCATATTATAAAGCATACCCTAAGGAGAGAGAGCTCAAGGGCAAATTGTCCTTGTGCGTGCTAATTAAGAAAAACAGCGTAGAGAAACTGCATGTTATGCCTGAGAAACTAAAACTACAGACATTGAAGCACCGAAGCTGCTCCGATAACGAAATGTTATGGAATTCCATTCCTACTCCCCGCGCTAGAAATAACCTACCAATTATTAATCGTGTACTAATTGATTCTCATGTGCTAGCCAATCTCTGTCCTTGTTACAAAGCTCCTATGCTTAGCAAAAGTGTATAAAAACTAAGCTAAAGTCATTAAAGATGGTCTTCGCTTTCCTTTCTGAAAAACCTGTGTTCTGTGTGTATCTTCTCGGCGGGAAGACCGCGACAGTTGCCCTCCTTTTCCCCCATCTCCCTCAGCCCTACACACTTCTGTTCCCTGGTGAACAGTGTCATCATGCCCTACTTCAAATACTTGGTAATAAAATGTCACTGTAATTCCCCATGAGAACTGTTTGATATGTCACTCATTTCTTATACTGAACATGTTGCTCTGTGTTTTACCTTTGTACCTTTTTGGCATATATAAAGTGAGTGGCATTCAGCACTGTACACAGGAGCTTATAGGAAAACAAAATACAGACATGGCATGTGACTGGAGAGGAGATGTTTTGTCCTTTGTGCCAGCAGCTGTCAACCTCTTGCACTGCCAGAACGGTGACTTATGGCTTTGCAGCTGCGCTGTGATTGTATCAGACAAGAGGCACAAGGAGAAGTTACGCGAGGTTGTCCATCTACCCATCTCAATGTCAGAAAGATGTGAAGGACTGTAGCCAAGTAGTGTAAACAATCTGAAGGGTTCACTCAAGTGAAGGGATTGACAATGGCAGGAAAAAGACTGAAACAGAAGAAACAGAGATTCGAGGGATGCTTTCATGAGATTAAAGGAACAAAAAATTAAAGAGAGTCTGATCTGACCTGACTTGTTTTAGGCCATTTTCCTGTAAATCTTCAATTAAGTTATAAAGTGTTGCTAGTCCTTAGGGTGCTGGAACAGTGCAAGTTGGAAAGGTTACACCAGTTGCCCAGTGCTTCTGCAGATCAATAGCAAATCAAAAAACCAACAGAAGAATTTATTGCCAGAGGCTGAGTAGCCCAGCCAGCAAGTGCAATACCTGTCTCACCCTCCATATTATGCAGTTGTGTCAGCAATTGCATTTGGGAGATGTAAATCTTAAAGACATGCCTGCTTGTCATTTAAGAGATGGCAGAGCTTTCTTTGTGCATGGAAATGTCAAGCAAGTATCTTGACCAAATTATCAGGTGGTTGGTTACAGCTTGACATTGTAGGACGTGCTGGCAGTTACATGGGGAAAGAAAAGATGCTCTTTGCTTCCTGTCCCAAGGTATTCCATCTCTGCACTAAGACTGTCTGTGTGGCACCATGCTGCAGACACTCAGGAAGTCAGCAGGGTTTATATAAAACTCTGCTGGGTTTGCAGGACCTTTTGGCTCCTTTACAGCTTGGAAGTGGCGATATGAATAGAAGAATGTCTCACTTTTGAAGTCTGCTTTCTATTCACGGAAAGGAAGAACTTTGCTGGAGCTGTGATTTAATAGCTGTTAAATACAAATCTCAAGACCAGTCCTATGACAGGCTGAACTGCTTGATCCCATTTCAATGGGATATGAGTGAGCTCAGTAGCTTATAGCATCACATCTCTGTTAGCTCGTTGCTGACGCCTGAATAAGGTTTGGTGCTATGAAAGCAGGGTTCAAGATTAATCCATTCTCCCATCTTCCCTCCCAGTTTCACCTGTCCCTGCTATGAGGAAAAAAAAAAGTTGCTTTTTTTTTCTTTTGGACAGATTAGCAAAATGTTTGGGACAGTGGTGGTTGGAGTTGGAATTGCTGGCTTAGCACGAATCCGAGACTTGATGAATCCAATGCCTTCCAGCCCTTCTGAGCACCTGAAACTCTTTGGATTTGTATCCAGGTTAGAAATTTCATCTTAGCATGTTTAATATTGCAGTGTTTTTTTCTTGTTTTTCAAACTGAAAAGGGAAAGTTTATATAAATATGCCTGTTATTCTGAGTGCCATCTCAGAAGTGAGCACAGAAAGCTTTGCAAGAGAGAACAAATACATTACCTTAGTGAGGTATCTTTCAGAAATGACTAAAATAAAAACTGAGAGATGTTCTTGCTGTAGGATCTGTGTGATAAAAAGAAATTGTCTGACTGAAATTTCCTGTAGGTTTAAGGTAGTGAAGACAATAAGTACACGAATGATCTAGTGCCTGCATGACACTTCTAGAAATGTTAAAAAAAATGTTTTACAGAGTTTAAAAAAGTTATTTTACAAAAGCATGTTTTAATGCTCCCAATACTCCAACTTCATAATAAAATTCTAGTACTTTTCTAAAACCAGGTATCAAACCTGTAGATATCTAAAGAAAATCCCATTCTTTAGTACATGCAATAAGGTTGCTTCTTATTCGTCTTATGCTTCTTAGAGAACAAGAGTTTTTCTCACTAGTTTGGAACTATGGAAATTTAGTGTGTACCTTCCTAGTGAGCATTCCTGCTGTACTGTCTGACCCATTACAGTGGAGCATAAAAGTTTGAAAGAGTTAGGCAGTACACTAATGGATCTCAGATTGTGAATGTGTTTTTCCAGCTATATTTAAATCATGCAGGGTTGTTTGAGACGGAAAGGACTGATTAGGTCACCCACTTTATCTTCCTGCCAAATACACTTTTGGTTCTCTGATGCCTCTGCCAGTGCTACAGGTAACCTTGAAGAGCACTGAAGATAGAGTTTCCACTACTTTTTTGGAGAAACAATGCTGTTGAAATGCATGATTTGCAGTAATCTCCCTTGGATCCCAATCACACACGAACATCACCCATCTTTGCTTGTGGCCTGCTTTCCTGCCCTCTGTCACCTATCCTAACACTGTCAAGGTGCCTGCTCCAGTCAGTAGCAATGCAAAGGGCTTCCGGGGGGAGTGCGTGTTTTTCATTTTCAGCTGGAGATGTGCTCAGCTTGCTGGCCCAGAGAGCTTTCCCCTTAGCGCTGACATGCTGTGTGTGTTGCAAGGCGAGCCAGCATAGCCAAGCATCTGCTTCGTTTCTCTCCTGCTTGTCTGTACTTGCAGCTGTGTATGGTCCTGCCAGCTTGAGTGCTTTTGTCCACTTTGTCCAGGACATTGGGGAGAAGTTCTTCCACAGGAGCACTACTGTCTTTCAAGTCAGTCTTTTACAACATCTCTTTTGTTATAATGCTTATTAAAAACCAAAACCAAAAGGGACTTGACAGTTCAATAGCAGGCCAGTTTCTGGGCTGATACCACCCCTACACACTGGTCCATATTTTTAGTTCTCTTCTCCATTCCACTTCTGTCTGTAAGTGCTCATGCTCTTCCTGGATAACAAATCGCCTTTGTTGTACCCTGGTTGAACTCAATGAGACTGGTCCATGGGAACTAACTGTTTTTAAGTACTGCTACACAACATGTGTTTGGGAAGAACAGACTATGACAGTTATACTCTGGTTTTATTTATGCTAAATATGCAGGAGAAGTTTTGGCAATATTAATGAGGCTAAGCAGATTAGCCTGGAAGATGCTCTGAGAAACAAAGATATCCATGCAGCTTTCATCAGCACAGAGAATAGAAGCCATGAAGAAACCATCAGGTATTTTGAGGGGTTTTCCCCCGCCTCTTTTCCCCCTTTCCCCTGTATTTTAGAAGCACAGAGGAGCTGTGTAAAGCTGTTGCAGGAGAAGATATGAACACTGAGGAAAGACTGCCAGATTTGAGGTCTGTAGTGAATGATATTGGTGCTCTAGGGAACTCACTAATCTCCGGAAGAGAGTAGGATTTAAGATGGGTTAATTTCCCAAGTAATTCCATTTCTGTACCTCTAGGCTTGTGTGTGATGGACAGGCAGCTTAAAACAGGATTTCAAGCCTTTCCTCACAGATTATATTGTGGAAGGATAGTCCAGTGCCCCACTCCAGCTACTTATGTGTCTCTAAGTTAGAAATTGCAGTGCTCAATGCTGTAGCATTTTAGTGACTTGATGTAGCTGAGTGAGGGAGTTCTGTGGCAAAAGAACAATTTAAACCCTGATTCCCTACTGTTTAAATGTATGATGTAGCCACCACACTATCCTTGCTAGGAAAATTGCCATTTATTTCTGTTACTCCATGTTGTGCATCTCTCCATATGGAGCTGGCTGGGGGAACGAGAAGCAGCTTGCACTGTGGTGAGGGAGGATTAGGATAGTATTCTTTTTAATGGCTGATCTTTTATGCCTTTCAGAATGTTTTTAGAAGCTGGGAAACATGTCCTTGTTGAGTACCCCATGGCTTTGTCTGCTAAAGCAGCCCATGAGCTCTGGGAGATGGCTGAGCAGAAAGGTAACACATTTGTTCTCAAGAGTGTAAACAGTATTACCTGCTGGGTAGCACCAAAGGCACCAAACTCAAAGGCGAGTCTCCAGCCTACTCTTAGTCATCCCACGGAAGGGAGTATGACTGTCTCAGAGATGTGCCAGGCTGGGACTTAAGTCTTGTGCCAACAGGGAAATGAACACACAAATGTCAATGCTAAAAGTAAGGTATATTTGCCCTCAGAAAAACTCTACCCTCTATTTGTGACACTTAAAATGCAGTTAAAGAGGAAAACTTCTGTCAGAGTGACAATAAAGCACTTGATGAGTGCAGCTACTGGACTTGCTGCTCATGCTATTGTAGGCCAGTAGGGTATCCCTGTCTGAAAGAGAGCTTGTCTCTAAGCAAAATTTTTTTCTTTCTGGAAAGTGTGTGGTCCCATCCCAGTGGTGCAAAGGGTCAGAAGCTGGCAGTTCATTTGGGGCCAGTGGGGATGGATGGGGCTCCAAGGGTAAGAGCAGTGCTGGGCAGGAGCGGAGTGCAAATCATTTGGACAAGCTGCACTTTTTATACCACTGCTTCTTGAAAATCTCCTTTGTGACTTTTGTCCTGAAACACTGGAGGTGTAGGATTTCTGCTTTGCTGGTTCCCTGTACCAACAACCATTACTGCCTTGTTGCTCACCAAATGGTTTCCCATTGAGCAGAATTTATGCCTCTTTTCTTGAAGCAGCAGCAGTTACTGTCAGGAGCATACACTGACTCTCCTGGAAATCTTCCAGAAAAACACATACTGAATGAGGGACACATTCAACTTGTATTGGATAACCTCTATTTCAAAGTAGCCCAGTTAATTGCAATGGAGGGAGGTACTTCTTAACATATTGTTCCAATCTGGGTCTGAGCATTAATGCTATTTTTCCCCCTTCCTTTTTCTTTCCTACTACCCTGGGAGGAAAAATGCAGAACAAGGAAATGTGAGGGGAAAGAGGCCAATAATTAATCCATCCATTACTCTGAAGACTCATGTTTCAGCCTTAGCTGGGTACTGGGTTTCATTACAGAGTTTCTGTTAAACATAGCAGCTACTGTTCCCGTAGTCTCTGTTTTTGTTGTCTCCTGAAAATCCTTAACCCAGATTGATGTTTCAGCTCAGGGCCCTTGTTTGATTTTCTTCCTGACATCACTTTGTGAGCCATGCATGAGAATATTTCTAAATGAGTTCCCACTGGTGGCTACTGTTTAGACTTGACTTTGATTCACATGGAAAACTTTTATTTAATCTTTCCTGATTTTTGCCTTTTTTTGGTGGTCTTTTTTTTTTTTTTTTTAATGGCAGATAAAGTACTCCATGTGGAGCATATTGAACTTCTTACTGAAGAGTACAAGCAGCTGAAAAAAGAGGTGGCTGGGAAAGACCTGGTGAAGGGAACATTGCATTTCACAGGTCAGTAGCTCTGAAGAAATCAAAGTCCATCTGGATTTGTCTGATCACTCCACAGGGATGCCAGTGCTTCCAGGCTTCATTCAGTCCTTTTACAGAAGAGTCTGTCTATAAACTGAGTAGACACACAGGTCTACTGGTTCTGGGTAATTCCCTTGCTGATTCCACATACACCCTCCTGTCCTCAACATGTCCTGAAATGTTTGTTATATATGTACTTTGTGCAGCCCTCTCTGCTCATCAACTGATCCATTTAGACATTGATCATGTTTGTTGACTTTCCTACTCAGTCCATCCACTCATTTATCTTTCTACACCCTGATCTTTAAGCCTGCAACACTGCATTTTCTTCATCCTTGCCTATGCAGAAGGTATTATTCTTTTTCCTATTCCTCAAGAGTTTCTATGCCACCAGGTAGTGTCCTCGATGAAAACAAATCAGGATTCCCAGCTTTCAGTGGAATTGCCCGTCTGACTTGGCTGATTGACCTCTTCGGAGACCTCACTGTTAACTCTGCCACCAGAGAGAAGCAGAAGGATAAGAATTATTCCAGAATGACTGTTCACTTTCAGACGGCAAACAAGAAGTGAGTAATGTCTGCAGCAACACGTGAGCTGGGCTCCTCATCATCTGCAGGAATTCTGCCTGCAGGTGTTCTGCATCCTCTTCTCCTCTTGTGGAAACAGAATGGGTGGAGGCTGGCATGAAAGTGTACATGTCTTTTAAAGATGGATTTTATAATATTGAGTTTGATCTCCCTTTAATTATGTGGTGACAATATCCTTCCTACCAAAGAGGATTTTTTAAATAGCCTTACTAAAAAGTGGTATATTATAACTATGAAGTATGCCATCAGTATTTCATACTGTTGATTGAGTACTCAGCTTGGTCCAAAGGCAGGTGGAAACTCTCAGGTTTGGTCATTCTGGGCCATCTGTGCAGAGTTCCTGTCCTTTCAAATTGGTTGAAGTTACTTACAATGTCAGTTTAAAGCAACAAGATACAACTTGAGAATTATCTGACATGAAAAGGTAGAGAGAAATTACCCAATGGTGATGGAACTATTTGTTCCTTTTTTTTTTTTTTGCTTGCAGATATGCTAGTCAACCTCTTAAAAAGCCCAAACCTAACCCAGAATTTTAGATCAATGTTTAGTTAAAGTAGTAGCCTGAAGGACTATCTGTTTGGGGAGTGAATAATCAGGGCTCATTTGAACTTTTAACTTCACCATGGTTAAGCATTTCATCAGCTGCTCCTACAAACCCCGTTGCAGTTTATCGTGGGATTATCATCTTGTTTTAGCAATCTTCCTCTCTCTTTAAATCAAACAGCATTTCCAATTCCTTTTGAAATGCAGTTGTGAGAGGACAGAACTCTGTATACAAGCTCTGTTTACCCTCTTAGCAATTTGCTAGTAACATAAGTAGCTGTAAGGATCTAGATAGGGTGAGATTTTGAACTAATTCCAGCAGATGGAACTAGTGGGTGGTTTACACATTTCCCTGGCTGTCCTATCTCCTGGGTAGTCCTTTGCTGCTATGTATATTTGCTGGATAGAGAATTGTTTCTCTATTACTGTTTTTTTCCTGTTCCACACCACTAACTGATATCTGCTTCTCTTGACCGCTACTATTTGTATGGATCAGTAAGTGTTTTCTCACCATGAGTGTTTTAATAACTTTGGGGACAGTCAGCTTTAAGCCTCTGGGATAATTTAGGGTGAGTGGAAAATTACATAGCATTCCTGTATTGTGTTCGGTGCTGGGGCCATATTTCCTGCTGACCTTCCCCCACTGACGTCAGTGGAGTTACTGCAGTAGAGGTTTTGGCCCGCTCTGTCCAGTGAAGTTACGACCCAGCAGTAATGGTGGTGGTATGACGGATCTATTTTGCCCAACCTTTATTTTGCTGAAGGGTGGGAAAGATCTGTACCTTTCATGAGAGCTATCCCATCCTTTTTTGAAAGACATGAATACAGTAACCTTGAGAAATCAGGTTAATTCAGCCTATTTTCTGCCATGGAAAATACAGCAGGTGCAGAATGCAGGAGCCTGTGTTCTGCTTGTTAAGCAGGGATTTGTGCAAAGGGTATAGTCTGTCTCCACTGCACAGCCCACCCTGGCTGCTCATCTGGCTCTGGGTGGATTTTGGAGGTGTGTGTTAATGCCTGCACCCAGCTATTTGAGAGATGACCTCTGCCTCTGTTGTGTGTCCAAGACAGCTGAGCTGACAGCCTCTCTGTGATAAAACATTGAGCAATCCAGGAAAAGTCAAACCTCTACTGACAGCACATCTGGTTTGGGACTGCAGTTCATGACCCCAGATTACAGAGCTTGGATTCAGTAAATGTCAGAAATCAATTTTTAGTGTAAGATGGAGACATAATGATTTGGGCAGCATCTCTTTCAATGTTAACTAGGGATGGGGTCCAATTGTCTAATTCCCATCCAAACTAAGGGAGCCTCTCATTGATTTAATGATAAATTTAAAATACTGGCATTTTCAATATGTGAAAATGAAAATGTTTAAAAGAAATTGAAGATATTTTCTGAACATATTTTGACAATAAACATTTGAAGTTATGTTTTTCTGGAGATCTAAGCTTACAGAGTCTAATAAAATATCTTCAAATAGAACATTCATAGAAAATGATGTAATACATGCTTTGTGCAGAAGTTGCTGCATAAAATTTTAAGCTGAGTGGCCCCAGAATTCTTTCAAGCATGCAACCAGCTTAATTCTTCTGGAGGTACAAAGTGTGTTTGCTTTATATTGGTTTATTGAACTATCATAGTCCAGCAAGGGTCACTCATTATTTGAGGAAAAAGGGAATCAGAAAAGCAAAAAGTCTTTTTCAATCTCTGAGTAAAATGTAGCTAAGAAAATGCTATCAGTTTAAAATCTGGAAAGATAAAATGGCCATAGAAAGTCAGGATGTTTTCTTCACTGCAGACTGCTTTGCAAACAGTGAGTATAAAAGTGATTTGTTAGTGCTTCATTACATTTTCTTTTTCTTCTTCTTTAACTACCCAATTTGTGTAATCCCGCTTTATTCAGCTATCAAAAATGTTGGTTTTGTTGCTTGCAAGTAACACTACTAGCACTTCTAAACAACTAAATGTATCTCTAGCTAGATAATACTTTGATACAAATCTTTAATGAAAATGGGTAAATTGTCTATGAAAACAGCTACAGCCCTTCACAGTTTTCTGACATGTAATACGAATCTGTTTCCTAAGCTACAAAACTGCTTAAATAATGTGTGGACTTGCAACATACTTATCTTTATAGAAAAGAAGAGGCTTATTTCAGAGTAGAAGTTGTTGTTAATTAAAATGAATACATTTTGCTTACCAATCAAGTAGAATCAACCTCTCTTTGGGAAAACAACTAAAAATCCAATTGCAGAAGATAAATCTATTAGTAAATCCAGCATTTTCCTGCTCACTGATCTAAATCAGTCATTCTAATCACTTTGATTAAATTCTGCCTGTTCTGCATGTTTGTGCTTCTGGTTCAGTGGCTTCCTGAGCTGAAGAGCAGAAGGCATACACTTGAGCCTGTTCGCTGGTGTGCATCTGCTCTAGATCACCCCAGGGAGGTGATCCTGCACTGACAGGGCCTGTTTTGGATCATATCGTGAGCTCCTTACTATTACGTGATGGAGATCTTTGCCTGTGCCTGCCCAGTGGTTTCTTCATGCCTGCCTACCTGAGATAAAGCACCTTTGAGTAACAGTGGCCTGAACCTTCTGTGACTCTTTACTATCATAGGAATATAAAACCGGCTCTGTCAAGTCAGAGCAAGGCCCAGCTTGCTCAGCAGCCTGCCTCTGACCCAGATGAACAGCCTTTACCTCAGGGAAGGAGGATGGCAACACGGAAAACGTTGAGCAACAACATGGCCCCCAAACACCCTTCTGGCTTGCAGTGACCTGCAGCCCTGGGACTTCCTAAAATGCATGATGCCTTTGCATTTATTAGTCCTCTGAGATTTTTTTTTGGTGCATACTTGCAGGTATTTTGATTTGGGTATTTTTTTCCCCTCCAGTTGTTTTATTCTGTTCAGTCAGGTTCATCAGGCCATGCTTAATTTGTAGGGGGAGTGGTGGGGATGTGGATGTAAAGGTGAGCAAAGAATAATTGATATGATGATGTAAATATTGAAACTGAATTCTAGATCATAAAAGATGAGAGGTGCAGAAACGTTAAGCTGAGTGCTCTGCTGAATGTGTTTAGGGCAGATTGACAAGGACTTTCTTTCCAGATCTAATGATACTGAAGATTTAATGGGCTGTACTTGGAGACAGAATTTATTCTTCCGGGCTATTGATGCCTTCATAATTTATGAGTGGCAGACTAAAGTCAGCCATAAAGGACTATGGAAGGGCCATCAATAACCAAGTAAGAGAAATAATGTACATCCTCTAAACACAGGCAGTAGTGAGTGCTGATGAATGAGCTGCAGAAAGGCAATGGTAGGGTTCAGGCAGTTGACAAAAGAGCAGGAAAGGAGGATGGTAAGTGTGGCTGGTGTTGAGGACCATTCCTCAAAGGCGTTGCAGTGCTGGGTCATGGAGTCTGTTAGGACCCCTGAAGTGGCACAGCATGTCCCATGGCTCCTTTCCTCTCAGCCAAGATGGGAAGTTGGGAAGGAACGTATGAGCTATGCAAGTCAATAGCCACTACCAGCAAGCTTGGTTTGGAGACTGTGCTATCATATTGGCGCAAGACAGGACTCTGCTCTGATTGAGAAAGGCCTGCCTGAGAGTCTAGGATCCACTCAGTGCTCCCAGTGATGAGAATGAAACATTTTAAAAGTTCAGAGGCTATGGACACTTGTGTGTGTCCGTGAATTTGTTCAGCTCATGCCAAAGGGGTGGGGTTCAGCTCACATAGTAGCACCTGGGTCATCATTATGTACCTGTGTGACTTAAATTTATTCTTGCTGGAGGAATGACTAGACATTGAAGACATTTCAAGTTTAGCCGTGACTGAATTATCTACAAGTTTTTTTGACATTTAACTGCAATTTTCATCCAAGTCCACAAACAAACAGACCACAAACTTTCCTCTTCCTTATGACATGGCTTGATGTTGCTTGCTTCATTTTGTTCGTAGGGAAAACACAGCTGGAGAGAGCTTAGATGGTGTGCTGAAAGTCCTGGCATGCAATAGTGGCAGAGGTACGACTATTACCTACTGCTGAGCTCTGTAATCACAAGGCATGTTGGTCAGGACACATTGCCTAAATATAAAATGACTGATATTCAAAAATGATGCATTTATTAGAGCATTTTCTGTAAATGCTGAGAAAAACCCCCAATTTAATTTAATTAAGTAATACTTTTTCTCTGCTCCTTCACACTAGACCCTTGACTTGGATTGAAGAAAGGGGACCAGGGATGAGACGTGAAAAGAAAATCAACTTCTGTTTCACAAGTGGTTGCCTAGAGAACTTCCCTGAAGCCCCAAGGTCTTCCGTGGGCCTTTTCATGCAGGATCAGAACCTCTTTGCCAAGAAACTGCTGGGCCAGGTCTCCAAGGAGGAGCTGGCTGCTGAGAAATGGCGAATTTTGCGGTGTCTTGACCTTGCTGAGGTGATCCAACAGTACTGCGAAGAGCCAGAGAAAATCTATTCCTGAGACTGCTCTTAGGGAAGGAAGAACATGGCAGACGGAAAAGCTATAGAGCTAGAACTCACTGTTGCCATCAAGCAGTTGCTATTTCTGTTTCATGACCTTCTTTTTGAGTACTTGGGATTCCTGGGCTCTGTAGGTGGTCTGGAGAGTCTGGGCTATACCCTGTGCCTCCTGGTTTGCACCAGACCAAAGCAATTGCCCTGCTCTGACACATCGCTGTCCTTTCAGGTAGTTAGGAACCCAGAAACAACAAGCTTTCCTGTGATTCAGCTGGAAATATGCCTGAGAGTAGATCCTGCAGGACTGTAAATACTATATATAATTCTCTCTCCCAGATGTGTCCCCCCATTCCAGATGTGTCTGGAAATGAATGTGTCTCAATAGTATTCATGTACTATTTTCTAGAAAGAAGTATTAGCTAGAAAGATGTTCCAGTTCAGTTTGCCACCTCTTTACTTGAAATACAGAACTTGTGCCACCACAGTCTTGACCTTTCCTTCCAGTCACCCTGAATTATTCTGTGTTGCCTAAATTATTCTATTCTCTAATTAGTAGTTTTGTCTATCAGGTGTGAAGGGGGTGGTTTGTGTGTTTTTTATTTTTTTTAGGGGTGCCTGATTTTCACACTGGAGGTCAACTACCTTCAAACAGAATCTGTATTGGTATCAAACCAGAATAGAAGAAAAGTCTTGTCTCTTAATGTCATGTTGATTTCATTCAGTTTCTCTGATGCCCTGTGCCAACATAGAAATCTTTTCCCAGCAGAGATTAGGAACATGCATTCAACTAATGCATTGCCTGCCTACTTTCTACTGAATCTAAATATTTTTCTTTTTGTACTGGAAGCACCATATTATTTTCCTTCATCTGTGTTCTAATTCAGCATGGGAGTGGATCATAGCAAAAAATAATAAATATCTTGCATTTAAGAAAAGGAAATCACTAATGCACTCCTAGAAACAGAGAAATGAATTAGGAATAGTGATAAATTTAGAATAGTATTGTAGAAAATTGAGCAATTTGCAAATATATCCATGTGGTTATGTCATGGTTCAACCCCAGCTGGCAACTAAGCGTCAGACAGCTGCTTGCTTATTGTACCTCAGTGGGATGGGGGAGAGAATCAGAAAGGTAATAGTGAGGGAAAAGGTGGGTTGAGGTAATGACAGTTGAACAGGTAAAGCAAAAGCTGCACACAAGCAAGGCAAAACAGGGAGTTCATTCATGGCTTCCCATGGGCAAGCAGGTGTTCAGCCACTCCCAGGAAATCAGGGCTCCATCACACACAGTGGTGACTTGGGAAAAAAAGCACCAGCACTCTGAATGCCCCCCCTCTCCATTCTCCTTCCCCAGCTTTATATGCCATATGGTATGGAATATTGCCTTGTGGTCAGCTGTCCTGGGTGTGTCCCCCCACAAATTCTTGTGCACCCTCAGCCTGCTCACTGGTGGCTGTGCAAACACCGCTTAACAATAACTAAAACATCCCTGTGTTATCAACACTGTTTCTAGCAAAATCCAAAACCCATATTAGCTGCTCTGAATCAAATTAACTCTCCCTCAGCCAAAACCTGCCCAGGGTATAGCATATGACACTTGTGGGAATGGGTCTTTAGCATTTCTACTGTAGTCACAGGATCACATATGAAAACATTATCACTTCCCTAAAGAAGCATTTTAGTTTTAGAAGCCTAAGCACTGCACAACACTATTAACAATTCCTCTGGTTGTCTTTTACTTTCTAATTACAGCATCTGTTGGTGCTATATTAATATAGCAGCAAACTTCAGTCTGTGCAAACCAAAACAATCTCTTTTTTTCTGCTTTATCATTTGGGCAACTTTTTAATATGGGAGCGTGAATGTATACATAAGTATAGACAGTCAATATTGACAGTTTAACATCTTCCTTTGGGTAAATGTTCATTCCAAAGTTGGATGCAATTTAGTTTGTTGGAAACAAGGAAGGAAAGTCCGTACAATTTTCTCCCAAATCAGTGAGATTTTAGGAGTGACTGGAGCTTGATGTGTGAATGAATTCTGCATGTGACATTTGTTTTAATCTACTCTATCTGTTAAAATCAGTGAAAATTCTCCTATTACCTTCAGTGGATTGAGACCCATGTGGGTTGGCAGCAGATCTGTGCAGGCAGATCCTGTGCTTGTCCACCTAAATGGATGCCTTACTGAGCATTCACAGGGACTTCTGTGCCACTGTGGTGGACATGGCATGGGCAGATCTCATGCTGTATGAGGATTAGAATCTTCTGTGTATATCTGTTGTGTATGACAGCCAGTGAAAGGTCCTGTTTCTTGACAAACTCCTCATCTGTGAATATGGAGTGAATGCCACTTGTTTACATGCTAACTCACAATGGGTAGTTGGGGAGGGAGCGAAAAAGGAAAGGAGATTGACACATTTCTAGGCATCAAAATCAGTACTAATCCCTGGGCATGCTCTACAATTGCTGATGAGAGCAGTATTTCCCTAGGAAACGGGGAATAAATTCATGGCAGTTGTGTAGAGCAGCAGTATCATATTGTGCAGTGAATTGTCCTTTGAAGGAGCTTGTTTCTATAGAGAGAACCTGGGGAAATTAGCTGGTTGAGGGTAGGGAAGGTAGTTGCTAGAGCTTGAATATCCCACACTCTCCTTCATTCCCCTGCCATTCCTTCCAGCTAACCTGCTTACCTACTACTGTCTGACCTGCTTCTGTGAGCCTGCATCTTTTCAATGGCTTTTTCTTCTGCCCTGTGAATTAGCCAAGGTACTGTGATGGTTTGTATATGGGAGCTACTGGATGTCCAGTTCCAAATGTTGGTACTGTTTAACGAGATGTCAAACTCATCAATAAAATAATGGAACTCTTAATAATTCTTTTTTGTTCCCTTTGTCCTTCATTAGCAGTTCCCATTGCCTGTGTTAAAAGTGGCTCCGTCCCAACTGGTTTTTTTCCCTGCTTTCACTCCTCAAGGCCTGTGAAATCCTGCCAGGGACTGCAGGCTGTGATAATATCCTAAAGAATTCGGCTGCCTCCTCCTGTTCCAAAGTTTTGAATACAGGTGTGGTAGGATTTGTAACCTCACTTCAAGAGCTCTCTCACAAAATTCCTGCCCTTAACTGTGCCATCTGACACTTACCCAAGAGGACTGGCAAGTTTAAGTCTTGTTGTACATTTCCAGTTTCCCATTCACAACAACCTGGTGTCTTTGAGCAACCTTATTGAATGTGCTAGGTAGAATCTAAAACAAGTACTGAAATGGTTTTCCTGGGGTTTTAATAAACTGCTTTATCTTAGCAGGAAGGACAAACAAGAGTTTTTCAGATAACATTTGATGTAACCTGAACCCAGGCAGTTTCAGAAATGCAGAGGTATGGAAAGGCAAGTATAAAGTGTGACATGAGCAAGTTAATGTATTGGTTCTTCAGATGTGGCTGCTTTTCTACTCCTTCTGCTGCAAATCACTCTCTCCTGTGGAACACTCTAGGAGGTCCATTGCCGGAACCTTATTAACTGCCTGATGCTGAGTTTTCCTGGAAAGTGCTATGATACACAATGTTCCTATGTGAAGAAGAGATGTTCCTTTCCTCACAGGGGCTGGAGATTGGCAGGGGAGAGGTGTGGAGTCACTAACTGCAGCAAGCTAGCTGAAACCTGGAAGAAGTGGTTTGATCCAAAGCCCTTCTCAGAGGGCTAGAGATCATGGGAATGGAAAATTTCCAAAAAACAAAGAATCTAGATATTGGTGTGAGGAGCTGGAAATCTGTGTGAGAAGGTCTGGCTGAGATGGAGAGATTGGTATCATTCTGGGATCAAACTGAGAGCTTGTTCTGTGGGTCCTGGGAACAGGATATAATTTACCTGTGTGATTACTTAGGGCTATCAGGAACAGTATGGGAACATGGGAAGTGGGATGAAGGAGAAGGCAAAGAGGACCAGACGACACCAGAGGAGCTGATTGAGCCGGCATTAGTTATGAGGAGGATGTCACTGGAACCTTCCCCTGAGCAGATCAGAGAGACAAGGAAGGGAGAAGGCAAAGGCTGGCAGCTATGCAGAGTGGGGCTGCTTTTCAAATGGTCCTACTGCATCAAAACCAGCTTTTTAAAATGAATAGCATGTGTGGCATCTGAGTAAAACTGCAGGGCTGAGCTGGGATTGCAGGGCCTCCAGCAGTTTGTAGAGGGGTCACAGTGGTAAAGACTGAACTGTACATCTATTTTTAGCTGTCATGTAAGATGCTTAATTCCTTCAGGTTGGCAGTATGATCCAGCCTTGGACCACCCTCACCATTTGCTGGTGAGTGATGCACCAAAGGGAGATTGGCAGTGCTGTGTGCTGATGTAATTCATGCAGTAGCACTTACTGCTCCCCAAGGCATGTGATGTGCTCTGTGCAACAGTAATAAAGCACAACACCAGGAAGCTAAGGATCTCCAGTAAAAGAATAACTCCAGGTTTTTGACAGAGAGATATTTGGTTAGCCTTAAATGCTGTAAGCTGGTATTTGCAGAGGCTGAATTAAATAAGGTTACAGGACTCTGTTGAGAAACCTGTTGGAATTTTTGTTTAAAGAAGGGATGTAGCAGAGGTATTATCAGTAGTAGACTTCACCACTAATCCAGAAGAACCAACCTGAAGTGGGAAGACAGAAGATGTCTATGCAGTACAATATGGTTCAATGCAAAACACTGGACCCAGCTCTGGCTGAGCTATATCTGTTACCACAAGGGCTGTCTTGAATTATAATTTCATCTGACCAGGTGTGCACAGCTTCTCAGAAGAGCTGAGTGGCCTTTGTGGAGCACTGGGCTAACTCATCAGGCCATGTAAACACACCCACAGCTCAGGCTGAAGTGCCCCTATGGCTCCTGGCCTTCCCAGCATCAACAGTAACTTCCTCCGGTTTACATTTAACTTTTGGGGTGCAAAGGGAACTGAAACACAGCTTCCAACTTGTGCTTTCTGCTTTCTTGCTGACCCACCCTGGTTAGAACAGACAGCTTTTTTGTCACCCTTGAACGAGACATAAGTGACAGGGCTGCTGCATGGTGATGGCAACAAAGCTGCAGGGATCATTGTGGAATTAAAAGTTACAGAGCCCCAGGTTTAGTGCTTGTTTTCCACGTCTTGGCAATAAACACACCTTACTGGAGCCCAGCTGCATGCAGGTCAATAAGCAGAGAAATTTCAAACTAATAATTTAAGTAAAATTACCACCATCAGAAGCTCTGAATGGTAGCCTGCAGATATGCATGCCAGCACTTGCAAGAATAAATGTGTCCTGTTCTAATATAATCACTTAATCTGAGTTACTACTTCAAAAAACTTCTCTAAAACTTCTTACTCAGGGAATCTTAGATCATGCTGTGTGTGAGCTGACTTTCTGATTTAGCTGCTGCTGCTATTACAACCTGCCTGCTAGAGTTCCTATCTACCACACCTGGTGTATTGTGCCATCCTGCCTGACCTCCAGCGAGTCATCCCTTTTCTCTGAAACAGATAGGATAAAGCTCTGTATTAGTAGAAAGCAGTGAATGAACCATTAGCTCTTCTTTTTTCTTATATAATGCAAATGTTGTCTGGAATTCAAATATAGTTCCAATTATAATAGTCTTTTCCAATTATTTGGGAAGCAGCACTCTGGCAGCATTTGGGTTTTTTATTTTATACCAGGATTTATCACTGGTGGCCCAGTCTAAATAGTATTCTACTAATACAGATAAAGCTCTGTATTAGTAGAAAGCAGTGAATGAACCATTAGCTCTTCTTTTTTCTTATATAATGCAAATGTTGTCTGGAATTCAAATATAGTTCCAATTATAATAGTCTTTTCCAATTATTTGGGAAGCAGCACTCTGGCAGCATTTGGGTTTTTTATTTTATACCAGGATTTATCACTGGTGGCCCAGTCTAAATAGGCAGCAGTATCCTCTTTCTGTGCAACTCTTCAAGGAGCTGTTTTTATCTGTTGTCTCTCTCTCCCTCTCACTTACGTCAAGGGCTCTTCCACCTTTTAGAAACTGTAGAATTTCCTTGTAAGTTGTCATCTCTCCTTTATTCTGGCCCTTATTATAAGCAGTACTTGTAGATAACGTGGCTTTGCAAAGAATCATAGAATCATAGAATCATAGAATCATACAGGTTGGAAAGGACCTCTGAGATCATCAAGTCCAACCCTTGATCCACTACCACCACAGTTGCTAGACCATGGCACTAAGTGCCATGTCCAGCCTTGTCTTAAAAACCTCCAGAGACGGAGAATCCACCACTTCCCTGGGCAGCCCATTCCAATGGCGGATTACCCTCTCTGTAAAGAATTTCTTTCTAATGTCTAACCTAAACCTCCCCTGGCACAGCTTGAGGCCATGCCCTCTTGTCTTACTGCTGGTTGCTTGGGAGAAGAGACCGACCCCCACCTGCCTACAACCTCCTCTCAGGTAGTTGTAGAGAGCAATGAGGTCACCTCTGAGCCTTCTCTTCTCCAAGCTAAACAAGCCTAGCTCCCTCAGCCTCTCCTCATAGGACTTGTGTTCAAGTCCCTTCACCAGCTTCGTTGCTCTTCTCTGGACCCGCTCCAGGACCTCAACATCTTTCCTGAACTGCGGGGCCCAGAATTGGACACAGTACTCCAGGTGAGGCCTCACCAGCGCTGAGTACAGGGGCAGAATCACTTCCCTGGTTCTGCTGGCCACGCTGTTCCTGATGCAGGCCAGGATGCCATTGGCCTTCTTGGCCACCTGGGCACACTGCTGGCTCATGTTCAGCTTCCTGTCGATCCAAACACCTAGGTCTTTTTCTACCTGGCTGCTCTCCAGCCACTCTGTCCCCAACCTGTAGTGATGCAGGGGGTTGTTGTGGCCAAAGTGCAGGACCCGGCACTTGGCCTTGTTGAACCTCATCCCATTGGAGCCAGCCCAACTCTCCAGTCTGTCCAGGTCCCTCTGCAGAGCCTTCCTGCCTTCCAGCTGATCAACGCTCCCCCCTAACTTAGTGTCATCTGCAAATTTACTAATGATACACTCTATCCCCTCATCTAAATCATCAATAAAGATATTAAACAGGACTGGTCCCAGCACTGACCCCTGGGGAACACCACTGGTGACTGGCCTCCAGCTGGATGCAGCCCCGTTCACCAGCACTCTCTGGGCCCGGCCATCCAGCCAGCTCTTAACCCAGCACAGAGTGCACCTGTCCAAGCCACGGGCTACCAGTTTTTTTAGCAGTATGCTGTGGGAGACAGTGTCAAAGGCTTTGCTGAAGTCCAGATAGACTACATCCACAGCCTTCCCCTCATCCACCAGGCGGGTCACCTGGTCATAGAAGGAGATCAGGTTGGTCAGACAGGACCTGCCCTTCCTAAACCCGTGCTGGCTGGATCTGATCCCTTGTCCATCCTGTAGGTGTTGTGTGATTGCACCCAGGATGATCTGCTCCATAACCTTGCCAGGCACTGAGGTCAGACTGACAGGCCTGTAATTTCCTGGGTCCTCCTTCCGGCCCTTTTTGTAGATTGGTGTGACATTTGCCAACTTCCAATCATCTGGGACCTCCCCAGTGATCCAGGACTGTTGGTAAATGATGGAGAGTGGCTTGGCGAGCTCTTTCGCTAGCTCCCTCATCACCCTTGGGTGGATCCCATCTGGTCCCATAGACTTGTGAGGATCCAAGTGGCTCAGGAGGTCGCTGATTGTTTCCTCCTTGATTACAGGGGGACTATTTAGCTTCATATTTCCATCTACATGCTCTAGAAGCCAGCTGTCCGCAGAGCAACCTGTCCTACCATTGAAGACTGAGGTAAAGAAGGTGTTAAATACCTCAGCCTTTTCCTCATCTTTAATAACTATGTTCCCCTCCATGTCCACTAAAGAATGGAGGTTTTCCTTGTCCCTCTTTTTGCTGCTGATGTATCTGTAGAAAGACTTTTTGTTTTCCTTAACAGAAGTGGCAAGGCTGAGTTCAAATCTTGCCTTCGTCTCTCTGATTTTCTTTCTACATGCCCTAGCTATATTCCTGAATTCTTCCTGAGTAGCCAGACCTTTTTTCCACAATCGGTAGGCTCTCTTTTTCATCCTAATGAAAAGACTTGGTGAGTTTTTAAATTAATCAGTATGCCTTTTATCAGTTTCCTCTGATGTGAGTTTTCATTTTATGAATTCCACCACTGGTGGATTTCTTATTAAGTTCAACTGTTTTAAGCCTTTTCTTTCTAGTACTGAAGCAAAATATACATTTATTATGGAAAAGGCCTGCATGCTGACATTATCCTATCATTGACTGTACCTGCATTTTAATTGCATTTTTGCATATGGGGACTGTTTTAATTCCTAATCTTGTTCACATAGAGAGGGTTCATGTTTAGACTTTTTTTTTACTATTGTCTTGGAGTAACTTTATGGTGTATCCTATATCGTCTGCTCTATACTCAGAAAATGAATTTTATGCCATTCTGTACCTTTAAACTGAGCCTGAGAGAGAAGAGAAGAAAAAAAACAGCCAGAGAAACTTTTTTAAAGAAGTTCTGTGTTTCAAAGTCACTACTCCTCTCTGTTGTTCTGCTGCTTTTGGGGAGGGATAGCTGCTGAGGCAGAGAGAAGAGGAAGCACCTTCCTTGCTTTCCAGCCAGTTCTCGGCTCTGTTTTCTTCAAAAGAGGAGAGAAGGAATTTTTTTCCAGGAACTTTAGTTTCTTTTTTTTCCTCTTCTGGACTTGTTCAGAACATCAGAACCTCACTGAGAGGCTTTCCACGGCCTGCAGGGGGGTCCCTTGCACCGACCCAGCTCTGGGGAGGAGAGAGACCACACCCAGAAGGACTCTAAACTTTTCCAAGTTTCTCTCCACAACGAGAAATTTTATTATTTAGCATTGTTATTCTTTTCCTGTGTGTTTGTTAAATAAATAGGGTTTTTTCTCTTCATTTTCTGCCAAAAAAATATTTATTTTCCCGAACCTAGTGGAGGAGGGGTAACTACAACCTGCTTTTTATCAGGAGATATTCTCCTCTAAATTTGTCTCAAACTGGGACAACTATGCTGAAAACTATTTGTCTTCAGACTTTAAATGTTACAGAAATTTCTTTAGGAACAATTAAGATGGGGAGTTACAAATGCCTTATCACCATCTTTATCTTATTTTGACGTATGGTAAAATCCAAACTATCTGTGTTCCAGTTTCTACCTGTATGGCTTGATCTTGTCTGCTAGTCCAGCTGCATTGAACTCAGGCAGGATGGGTTTATATGTGGGTCTTCGTGCACACCTTGCCTCTCACCAGGCATGCTTTCTGCTTTGCACAGTGCAATCCACCTTTGCTGCAAACCTGCTGTGTTCTAACGTTTCCTTCTCTTGCAGCACGTCCTGCTGTTGTACCCTCACCTCTGTGGGCTCATGAGACTGTTGCTCATATCTGCTTTATTATGGATACTTGTTTTATTACATGACCGTGTAAGTTATAACTGCACACCAGAGCACTCCTGAGTGCTGTTTATATCTTGTTTTTCTGTGTAAAATCATCAGCCATTAGAGCTTTCTCTACTTTTGCTTTTGAGCTTGATTTATTAGGAGCTTATCTTTCAGTCTGTCATCCCAGCCTGCCAAGGCACAGTCATCGTCAGCTGTAGCCAGGTTACACACTCATGAATCATTTTGGAATGTCCTTGGTTTCACTCATCAGAGAAACTCTTTGCATGGAGGTGTTTTTCACTGGAAAATAATGAGGGTTTGTGTAGCTCAAAGAGTGGACCCAAGGTTGTTTTTTTTATCTCTATGCCTTATTTTTGTTGCTTCCAAATCCCTTTGCAGGCACAATGCTCTCAGAAATTCAGCCTTGTGCATGGCAGAGTGTAGCTGTGATGTCTTAGGGTGCAATTTGGCACAGGTTTATTTGGGACCACCAAGCACCCACTGCTTGTCTCTGCCAAGCTGCATCTATGCAGCTGTGATGTTTCCATCTTCTACTCTTGCTGCTTTACCTGTCGAGTTTCCTCCAGGTGTGCTGTGCACCTGCCATTGCTGCAGCCCCTTTTCCTGTATTTTAAGGTGTGGCCCTGAAGCGATTAGTACGAGGATCAACAGAGGGCTGTAAGGAAAGGAACAGGCAGCAGCAATTCTCCCCCCAAAATCCGGCCAACAGTGGGAGGCATGGAGTGTTGCGGGCCTCACAAGAGCCCTAACTTTGCAGCAGCTTTAAAAAAATGCCTTAAAAGAAAGCTCAAGAGCAGTCTGACATTGTACGTGCAAAACTAATATAAACAGAGTAGAGAAACCGCTTGGCATACAGCAGAACAGAAACTTTAGACATCTAGCGATAAAGCTGTCCTGATAACGAAAAGTTATGATTACTCCCTAGGCTGAAAATAATTGACCAATAATAAGTTATGTTACTAGTTAATATTCGTGTGTTAACCAATCTCTATCATTGTTACAAACTCCTATGCTTCGCAAAAGTGTATAAGAACCAAAACTGAACGCATTAAAAATGGTCTTCATTTTCCCTTCTGAAAAATCTGTGTCCTGTGTGTCTTTTCGGCGCAAAGACCCCAACAATGGAGTCTATTGTGGAGGGAGGAGAGAGACGGCTGAGCAGCCACTCTCAATCACCACTTCACCAGCACCCCCACAACAAGGTGGAAAGGTGGGCTCAGTGATTCAGCCTCACATCCCAAGCTCTTGATCCCCTTCTTTATGTCCCACCAGAAGTGGTTTCAAAGGGGCCAAGTGTCCATGAAGGTGGTTGACACCAGTCATGAAGGAAACCTGGTAGAGGAAGGCTCCCTTTGTTTCTTTCCTCATACACACCTTCCTCAAATGTACCTTGCCTTCTTTTGAATTGCAGCCAAGAGCCACGTTCTTTTTAGCAGTTACCTCAAGATGCTCCTCCTTGCCAGCCCACAGCACCATCTGGATTTGGGAAAGGAGGTGAGATGGGAAAGCAGCACAAAGTGAGGTCTAGCACCACCCTTGCCTTTAGGTGCTCTGAGTAGGAGTTTTGCCTCACTCTGAAAGCAAGGAGAGTGACGGTGGAAACCCACCCAGGAGAAGGGTTTCACCTGGACTATACTCTCTTTTCTGCCTGCTAAGTTCCTATTATGTGGTCAGCAGCAGTAAGGGCTTGTCCCCTGGCTTTGGAAATCCTGGAGTGGAGAACTTAGAAATTTCCTTGTGGGGTGGAGCTCAGGACAGTATCAGATTGGGCTGGTCACAGTCAGTTTGGCTTCTTCTTATCACCCTTTGAGCAGCAGGATTTTTACCTTCTCTTTCTCATAGCTCTGCTAAAGTCACCTTCTGAAGGAAGCAGTGATGCCTTGACAGGCTGCATGGGTCTGGGCAGCCATGCTGCTGCATCAAGAAAGAACTGCATTCTAACAGCTTCCCTGGGGAAGCATCTGGTTTTTGTAAGTAAAACTGGAATTAGAACTTGATCTGTAGCATCACAAATATGACAAAGTAGTGAATGTAAACCTCACTATTTTCTTACTCCATGGTAAGTAGACCTCATTTCTCTCTTAACAAGTAATTTGTACAGGGCAGCCCCAGTACAAAGATGAAACCAGTGGTTCTGGAAAGTGATGAGCTGCTACAAGACAGATGTATGGGAAAAGGATAAATAAAGGAAAATGAAATAATTACAATAAATAAAGAGTAGGGGAATTTTTACCTCTACTCTTACTTGCATCAGTAAGAAACTCTGCAAGGTTGATCTATCCTCTACATATGCAGCTGAAAGTATTTTTTTTCTGCATTGATGTTCTGTTTGCAACAGCTTATAATAAGATGTTACTCACAATGCTCTGGTCACTGAGTATGTTCAGACTTGTTTATCAGGCAGAAAACTGCAGTAAATCATAGTCAGGTAGCTATTACTGGCAGTGTAATATCTTGCTATTTATGCAGCTCTGATCTTTTGGAAATTCATGACACAAACGAAGATATATCAAAAATTCAGATTCAATCCTGTGAACATATCCTACTGATTCTTAATACATTAAATAATCACAGTTTAATCTGCCTGTCTGCTTTTGGCTATTCATGTCAGGGAACAGATTTGTTTTAAACGATGTCTTGCAGCTATTTTCTTTTTGACTGTTCAGTTTATTCAGACTAAAGCAAACAGTTTTCACATAGTGAAGGCCTCACATAGTAATCCTTACCTGTGCAAAACGAATACAAAGGGTAACAACATCAAAATGTACTACACCTCACCCACATTCTTAAAAATGCAAAACAACAGAGAGCCTCGTGAGTTGGCACTTGTCTATTCGAGCTGATTTTAAGACCCTCTCAGAGAAGCTGTGCCATTAACTTGTCACAGGAAAAAAGAAAAGCAAAGCTTTTTTTTTTCTTTCTTTCCAAAGAAGGACATCTGTTGATGGGAGTTGCAACAAAATTGGTCCCAGCAGCATAAAGGAGTGGGATTTATTCAAGGGAGGTGTTCAGTGGTAGCATGTCGCTGCAGAAATAGAACCATGTCATTTGTCTAGCTGTCACAGAATGAACATACAGAGAATAAAGGCCAAACTGAGCATGTCTGGGGCAGAGCTGGCAAGAGGGTAACTCCATTTCGTGGCACCAAAACTGATTTTTTTCCAGGCTGAGAGAAAGCAGAATTTCTGACCAATTTTTGTGAGATGGAAAGTGAGTAAACTGCAAAGTAATACTTTGCCTCATTTACAACAGATCTTTTTTCTTCTTTTTCTCAGATCACTCAGGCAGAACAAACATCTCACAGGACAGGTTTTTTGCCTTTCAGTGTAGACTTTATGACTGTCAGAAAATATTCTTATTAAATGAAACAGAATATAGAAAAAAAGCTCCATCTGGAAATTGAAAAGTGCTTTTCCAGGATTGAACAACACTATGTGAGATGTCATTTTTTCAAGCCAGCTCTTTGTATGAGTTTCACCAGGGGTGTAGACAAAAGTGGTTAAATTACTAAAGCCAGATTTTAAATTGAAAAAAAAAACCAACCCAAACATAATAGAAACTTAGAATTTAAATCTAGTTAAAACGGCATTTGAAATTAAAATGCAATGCCTATTGTTACTATGTAAGTAAAATAAAATAATGTGATAAAATCAACAAGAAAAAAATGCATATTTTCCCCTTAAGTTTAAGATAAATTTACTGAATCTGGGGAGAGCTCTTGGAAAAATGACTAGGGCCAGAATTTTTTGAATCCGTAAAATAGATTTCTATGGCCCTAACTTCTCCCAGAATGCTTCTTTCATTTTACTGTTATTTATTTCAGTATAGTTGCCTCCAAAGAATGATGAAGTTATAAAAAACAAAAAAGCTGGAAGTTTAAAAAGCAGAAATACCTGCTTGGTTCTCTGGGCCGGTGCTTACAAAGAAAGTACGGAGGGCTATCTAAGCATTTTAAAATCTTCAGATTCAAACCCCAGATTATACTTCCATTGCTATAAACTAGTTTAAAATACAGCACATTTTAAAGATAAATTCATTATTTTTCTTCTCTGTTCAGGACATTAAACAGAGTTTTAGATAACTGCTCTTATAAATTAGAATAGCCCACTTGCCATCCAAAGCAAATCACAAGTGAAGTATTAATAGCTCAGTAAATAAGAAATGCCATTTGTTCTAAAATAATAAAATGCTATCAATGGGAACTGAGCATATACACTGTAGGTAAATGAACATTCCTTGTATTCCATCTTCCAGAGTAACAGGCAGTAAGTGAAAATGAAGTGTAAGTTTTACACAGAAGTTGTTTGTGTTCTTGTCAGTGTTTCTTCATCGATGCAGTTCAATTATGGTTTCAAAAGTACGTACAAAGTACATATTCAACGGGTTTAAAACCTGTTATTTACATTGAGTTGATTTGCCTTACTGAATTAAATCCAAATTTTCAGTTTTAAACTACTTTAATATCAATATATATATAGAATAAACAATCTTTTAAGTTGCCTTACACCTCAAACCATTCTATGATAGCAGCCTATCATGTGTCTAATATCTAACTAGATACCACATTTGTTGGTTTCCAGCTATGCAAAGAGATGGGAAATTCTTCAGAAGAGTCACCACAGTGATAGCCCAGACTCTGAATTTTGACCCCATCATATTTTGCCTTGTGTCCCTGAACCCCAAAGTGAGATACAGGGGTCTTGGTGTATTTGGAATATTTCCACTGCTTCCAGAGAAGTTGTAGAGCTTTTAGAGGTTCTGTGCAAGATGTCCACACAGCCAACACATGGAAATACTTGTCTGGAGAAAATGAATGTATCCTGCATGGCATGAAAGAAAGGCACCATCACAGATGAAATATAACTTTGCTGTATTCCCTCTTAACTGCGACTGACAACTACTTCAAGGTTCCTTCAGCCCCATGAGGAAGTCATCTTGATGGAACCAGAACCAGGACATGACAATTAATCTGGCCTTGGTAAGGAGCTGAGTGTGGAGCTGGACAGTGAGGTGTTTATGTGACTGGCTTTGACTACAGTCATAGTCCAGGTTTATGCAGTGAGAAAATGTAGAGGGTAAGTGAAGGGTTTAATTTTGTAGACTGGGAAACTGCAGTTATTATTATTTTTTTGGAAGAGTTGCTGTATGACAATTTTCTTGTTGCTCACCTGAGGGAGGAGAGGAGGAGCCAAGCAGTGAGCGTGGCCAGGATGTGGGGAAGTCATGGGCTCTTAAGAGGCTTCACAGCCTCTTTAGAGCTCTGATGGTAATCAGAGAAATGGTAGGTAGAATTTGGCAGAGAGAAGCGATGTAAAAATAGTTCCTGTCTTTGTCACCCAGGCCAAGCAAAAGTGGAAAGCAGGGAGACCATTCATCTTTTGTAAATTGCAGTTTGTGCTTTTAAATATATATGTAACCTATGTATTCATCCATGACTAAAGATATATCTCCTCTTATCCATACATTTATATTCTGTAAAGTGATTGTGGCATCAAGGATTTCTAAATTTCCAGCCCTTCTGTTTCTCTGGGATCAAGCTAATCAATTCTTTCATTCAGACTTCTGCCTCTTTTCACCCCGTCTGCCAAGTGCTTCCCTCCTGGCCTGTCACTGCTTGACATCACCCCATGGGTTGTGTCCAGCTGTGCCCTTCCCTGTGGCTAACATGGGCCAGCTGTGCCAGAGACCCCTTTCCATCCAAACAGCCAACAGAGGACTTGGGAGAGAAAGGAAAGGTTTGCCACCTCTTCAGTGAGTCAGGTCGAGCCCAGGACACTCTTGGGTGCTTTCCTCTGAAGACTTGTTTAGTGAAGGAGCAATTCTTGTGCCAAAGTTGCACCAAAAGGAAGAGCAGAAAACTACCCAGGACAAAAAGCAAGTCCTCTGGGACCTGTGAGAAAAAAATTTCCTCTGTAGATTGGGACTGACTGGAACTATGCAATACTTTCCCAATGGCTTGTAATGTTAGTTGTTGTAGATGTAGGAGTGGTGCTGGCTTACCTGTAGTTCCTCATACTTGTGATTTCGTGTTGGATTAAGTAAAGAAGCCTCAGCTGTAATTATTATATGTGGAAGGAGTCCCTAGTTTTGAAGCAAGACTCAGCACAGGGGCTCACATTAGGATCTTTGGGATGTTCATTTATGAGCACAGTTTTCCTGAGGAAGGGAGGTAGAAGGACAGGAAGCCTGAAGAATCACCTAAATGCTATAAACTACCTATGCAGCTGTGGCACTCAGGTGGGTTTCTGTGAAGAAGTTGTTTTTGAAAATGGAAGTCAAAAAAGATGTTAATTTTTTCCCTTCATGTCAAGGTTGTTTTGTTTAAAGCAAACACATGTAACCTTAAAACAAAGAAAAAAACATAGGAGAATTAACATTTATAATATCTTGAAATACAGATCTGCCATCGATCTCACTCCCTGAGTGCAGCAGTTTACTGTGTTTTACAAGAAGGTTCAGTCAGAACAAGGATTAATCTGATTATCCTTATTTATTAATGCTTATTTTCTTATACAGAAGCAAAGGAGGAGGAAGAGGCAGAATGGATGCTCCTTCTTTGTGTGGGAAAAAGGACATCTGAAAATTAGCTCTGTTTCCAAGCTGGGAGCTGACTCTTCTCCCCAGGGAGGTATTCCTCCATCTGCATTGCTACTCTGAATCAGCAGAGCTTCAGAGAAACTGGAAGAACATGTGGCTGGGGAGGAATTAGAAAAGCAAGAAGCAACTTGATGGTGCCTTAGGGACGATGCAATCTCCAGCAGTAGAGACCAGAAGGGAACTAATTTCCCCTTGAAGCATGGGTTTTGTGACTGATATCACCAGCATGCCACTAGAAATCATTATCAAGAAGAGGACTGTCCAAAGCTAGGTAAACCTGGATGGTGATAAGTTACTTTTCTTGGGAGAAGAGTTGTGTCCAATGTTACTAAATCCTCCTCACCTCCTGAGCGGTACTATTTTGGCATTAGGCAATGTCAGGATTTAGGAATGGCAGCCCCATTTCCTGCCCACTGACTTAATTTGAGTTTACTCTATCAGCCTTATTGGGAATGCAGTCCACAGACTGAACTTCCACTCTCAAAGTCACAGTCATGGCTCACCTTGACCCTGACTGGCAGTAAAGCTGACAGCTCAAAGCTCCATGCAGTATAAGAACATCATGGATTGGCAAACTCAATTTGTTGCACTTGTCACATGAAAAGAAATTTTTTCTTGCAGTACAGCACACTTCCCCTGCAGTGTCTAAGTCTGAACTTATTGATCCTATTTCAAGTTACATGCAAATTCAGGAATCATCCTGAGTTTTGTATAGTAATTGCTCATGTTAAGTGCTGTGGCACTGGATTCCGCTCTGTCACTTTGAACAGGTAATTCCTGTATCTTTTACACACACGGAGTACTACTGGATTAAACCTCTTTGTTGAATGGAAGCAACCTAGGCATGCTAGTAGAACAGAGTAGTCTGGTTTAATCCACTGAATTAAGTTGATTTTTACCAGATCTTTTTAAACTTGTGAATTCAGTTTCTTTTGAATATAGATGGCATGTCCTCCAAACGTCATTCGTATCTTAAACTGGCATACTGCCTCCTTTTGCTGGTGTCTTTTTGCTTGTTATCTTTGTCTTACAATAAAATTCAGTGTCTGTTTACTCATTTTGTGCAAGATCCTTTGTAATTGCTGTAGCAATGTGTAAGTTCAAGTTGGATGGATTTTTAGTATCCTACTTAGTGGGGTTTGTTGAAGCACAAAGTTTATAGTTTGCTAGAGGGACTTAAAGAGGAAACAAAACACATGAAACATTCAGTGCTGTTAGAACATATGGGGTTTCTAAATCAAAAGGAAAAGAGCTGCAAAATGCTATATTAGCTGATATTACCATCAGAGTATCTTCTTCTGTTGATTGTGCCTCACTCCTTGCTGTTGGTGTCAGGAGAGCAAATCCCCTGGTATGGTCACTTGCTTGCTAAATGAGCTGTCCAAGAATGGGCAGGGATAAAACAATGTCAGTGAAACAGTGACTCAGCCTTTGAGAAACTATTGTCAACATCCTTTTGAGACTGATGAAGTGGATGCTTCTCAATGTGAGCTGCAGAATGTCCTGGCTGGCCTTGCTGCAGCAAAACGCTTGGAAAGAGATGAGCATGAGTCAGGAAAGGGCTCAGTGAACTAAATGGAAGATGAGATTTGCAGGTGGATTTAGGGTTTTGACAGAGAGGAAAACGTCTGGGAGAAAAACTGGTGAAAGTAAGCCTTGGAGGAGATCTCAGAGAAGAAACAAGAATGGGGCCTGTAGAAAGAAGAATCTAGGCCTGGGTTTGGAAGAGAAGAGGGAGCCTGAGAGAGGGAACTTGTGGGCAAGATGGTCGGGCAGGAGAGTGAAATATTATGTGGAGAGCAGTGATGAGCGGTGTTCCTCAGGGGCCTGTATTGGGACTGTTTAATGCCTTTGTCAGTTACGTGGGCAGTGGAATCAAGCACATCCTCAGCAATTTTGCTGACGACACTGAGCTCTGTGGTGCAGTCAACATGTTGGAGGAAAGGGATGCCATCGAGAGAGATGCTGGAAGGCTGAGATGTGGACCTGTGTGAACCTCATGGAGTACAACAAGGCCAAGTGCCAGGTCCTACACCTGTCTTGGGCAATCCCAAGCACAAATAGGCTGGGCAGAAAATGGATTGAGAGCAGCCCTGGGGAGGAGTTGGGTGTGTTGGTTGATGAGAAGCTTGACATGACCCAGCAATGTGCACTTGCATTCCAGAAATCCAATCATGTCCTGGGTTGCATCCAAAGCAGTGTGGCCAGCAGGGCCTGGGAGGGGATTTTGTCTCTCTACTCTTGTGAAACCCCACCTTGAATGCTGCATCCAGCTCTGGGGCCCCCACCATGAGAAGGACATGGACCTGCTGGAGCACATCCAAAATAGGGCCACAAAACTCTCAGAGCACTGCAGCATCTCTCCTTTGAAGACAGGCTGAGAGAGCTGAGGTTGTTTAGCCTGGAGAAGAGAAGGCTTCAAGGAGACCTTAGAGTTGCTTTCCAGTACCTGAAGGGGGTTACAAGAGTACTGGAGAGAGACTTTTTACAAGGCCATGTGACAGAACAATGCGGAATGGCTTTAGAGGAGACATAAGGAAGAAATCCTTTACTATGAGGGTGGTGAGACACTGGAACAGGTTGCGGAGAGAAGTTGTAGATGCCCAATCCCTGGAATTGTTCAAGGCCAGGCTGGATGGGTCTTTGAGTAACCTCATTTAATGGAAGATGCCCCTGCCTGTGGTAGGGGATTAGAACTAGATAATAATTACGATCCTTTCCAACCTGAACTATTCTATGATTCTTCTTAGAAGAAGACACCAAATAATTTTAAAATTGAAAAATTGAAGCTGGAATGATTTGCATAAATATAGCAATCAGGTAAAAATGAGAAAGAGTATGTGTTTTGGTGGGGGTTGGGAAAAAGCAAATTTGTCATCCTCAAAAGAAGAAATTTTTACAGAGAAAGGAAGAGACAGACTTGTAGGAAGAATAGGAAATGTAATGGGCTTGGAAGTGTTGATGAGAGATGGAGTTTTAGGCAATTAATACAGGGAAAGGGGGAAGGGGCTTTCATCTCAGAGGCAAAATGGGCTTGCAGAATACAAGGACATGATATAAATGTTCCAGCGGAGACAGGATAATTCAAGGAGTAGAAAGGGGCAAAGACATAAAATGAAGAGCAAAGTAGCAGAGTTCAGAGGAGGATGAGGTTTTAGGGGAGAGAACAGGATATACTCCTTCTCAATAGAACTTCTCTTCCACCATCCTATTGATACCTCTTTTCTTGTTATCTACAGTTTCTGTTTTTGCCATTTGCTCCATGCATCCATCTATCCATGCATCCATGCATCCATGCATCCATCCATCCTCACTCATGAGGAAGTTCAGAACGTACCTTCCCTGTGTAATGTTGCCCTCAGGTAGAATTCAGCAGACATTTTAGGCAAATATTCAGCAGATATTTTGACTTCTGGTAAGTTGTAGTTGAAGTACTCTGCTTTCCTATTGGCCATAATACTTCCGTTTTACTTCCTGGGAAATGTCTCTGTTTGACTCTTCACTTGAGACAGATGCCTCTATTCCAAACAGAGCTGGATTCTTGACTTCTTTTTGCCAGCGTCTCTTTACACCATTTTACAAAGAGGCTGGAAGTCTTTCTGTGTTGGGGAAACCTCATCAGTCACTAGGAGGTTCAATAAAAAGAGACCATTTGTGTACAAGGATGAATAAATCTCAATGCAATTGTAGTAAGTGAGAGGAAATTGTGTATCATGAAAGAAGGGGGAAAGGCTAAAACAAGCCACTGAGTGAGAATGCCACTTACACTGGAAAACCCTACTACATCTTTTGCTAGACAAGCCTTTGCAATGAAAAGTAATCATAACTGACCGAAGTTAATGGCACCTACTGTGGTGCTGAAGGGGTTAAAGTTAGACATTATTATTGTTGATGTAGGAATGGATTTTGCAAGAGTTTATACAGTTAGCAAGAATCAAGTGGGTCAAGACTCTGATGATCCCAGAGGAACAAATACAGTGCTATTTGCATCCAGTTTTCAGGCTGGCTTCTTACTGATCTTGAAAATACAAACTGGAATTATTTGGAGCAGTAGGTAAGAGATGTGGGATACTAGGTCTTCTGGGAAGATGCATGGGTAAGTATTTGGCAACACCAGGCATTGAATCTGAAATGAACAGGGCTAAAGCCTTTATTAAAGTTCAGCTCTTTATTATATGAATCACAAGAGCAGGGGATCTCAACAGGATGCACTCCCAGTGTCGTAGTTCCCGCTGGCAGTCCAGAGGAGGAAGCATGTCAATCTGTTGCTAGGGTGCAGTGCAGCAGATGTCCAAATCCCATTCCCATGGAAACCCTGAAAAACACGCCCTTCTTGATTTGAAGCCCAGGGTACACACTAGCCCAGTTCCTTGGAGGTCAGTGTGACAAGGCAGAAAAAGCCCAAGTCAGGATTAGGAGATGCATCTGCTTGTTCTTCAGTCTGGGGTGTCATTTAGGTCCTCTGATTGTGTGATGGCTCGTTGTCCCAAGGGCTTTTATTCCAAAATATGATCCCATGATGCTGGATGTCCCTCTTATTTGCACACGCCTGCTTCCTCTTGGTCTCCGGCACCATTCCAGGAAGCAGTGAAGATGAGATCCAAGAAAAAAGGGAGTATAATTAGCAACAGTTAGGGAGATAAGTACAGGACAATCAACCAGTGATTGACTCTTTTAACATTCTAATTGAGCAATGCAGGGGCTTACTAGGAACTTGTTTCTTACAGAATCCTTTAGAAAAATTGTTATACAAGTGAAACAGAATGATTTGGAAGAGGTTTGGAAATCCCTAAATCTTTTGAGTGTGCGTGTGTGCGTGTGTGTGTGTGTTTGCGTGTGTCTTGGTTTGAAAGACAGGTGTCTGCTAAGGAGGGCAGGAGCCTCCCTTGAATAGAAGATGTAACCCCCTTCCCTCCAAATTATTATAATTTTGAAATTAAGGGGATTTCAGGCAAAGATATGAGGAGTAGGAATAAGAGTTCTTTACTAATAGATATATCTAACAAGGCAAACAAACAGCAGTAACTGTGGCAGTGATACCAAACAGAGCAGAGCCCAGAGCAGCCTCTCCCGGTGAGCAGGGCGGGTGCGATGTTCCCCCGCGGCTGCAGGGGGCGCTGCGGAGCGAGCTCGGCACCACGCGGTGATGGCGGAGGGGAAGTCACTGCACAGACCCTGTGAGGGCAGAGGAACCTCGGGAACAGCAGGCTGGAGCAGGAGAGATGGACCCAAATCCTGCGTTGTGGATGAGATGTACCAAACACCGGAGCTGCAGCAGGACCTCCGGACGTCTCGGCAGGCAGGGGGTGCCGCGGCTACAGNCCTTTATTTCTCTTAAGTGCCCAGCAATTTGTCCCTTAGCAACAAGATATGGGGAAAAATTCCTTTAGGGAAAAAAGAAAAGAAAGAACGGGGAACTTCTAAAACCCCAACTGTGTGTGTGTGTGTGTGTGTGTGTGTGTGTGTGAGTGTGGGTTTGTGGTTTGGGGATTTTGTTTTAGTTGGTTGTTTTTTTAACAGCAGAACATTGACAAGAAAAGACCACAGCTTCAGTTGTTAAGGGTTTGACAGATAGCAACTATGACTATAGCAGAGCCAAAAGAGGCCTTGAAAGAGGATGTGAAAAATTCACCATAAAGAGACAAAACTGAAAATCAAAGAAAATCAATGAAACTCAAGCAAAACATCACAGGAATGAAAGCTGATGCATGCTACATCTTCTGACACCCTGGCAGAAAAAGCTTAGAAATACGGTGACATATCAAGGAAAGAGATGGGTAATTTGGGGCAACTGGAGAGTATGTGGAGGGTGGAAAGTTCATAGAAGTTGTTACAAGGTAGAAGTCCTAGAATGTAAAGGCATTCACGAAGGAAATTGATGTTTGTCAAGCAGTGACTCCTTCAGTAGTGAGTTAGAACCTCCATCACTATTTTCCTGCTCACTTGGTAAAATCAGCGAGGGACAAATGTGACTGTCACTGGGATGAGTTTGTTGTGGAGTGTTTCCATACCGTGCAGAGAAAAAACTGAGATTCTAACCTCATTAGAGGGGTAGGATTCAGGCCAGACAATCTTGTCTGGGAAATAATCTACCCATATCCCCTCTTGCACTCAGAATCCACTAACATAGGAATGGATTTATATCACATCACAGTGGATATCCTGCAGATACTCCAAAATAATGACAGCTCCTGAGAATTGATGGAGAAAACTGTAATAATGTCTCCTTGATAATGCCAAAGAAGAAACTCAGGATGCTGCTGAGCTCGGTGGAAATTGAATGGTTGTGGGAAGGCAATGAATGTTGCACTGACTGACCTAAATCTAGAAACAGGTACAAATTTTTCAACATATTTTTTCCTTCCCATGAGCTTTTAATCCCAGAATGTCCCAACAAGTTCAAATGCAAAATATAATGGCTAAAGTTGTTCAGAAAAGGCAGAGCAAATGTGATTTTTCATCAAAAAACTGGAATAAACCAGAAGTCACTCTACATATAGAGGAGAAAAAGCATGTTGTTGTATCAGTTTATTAAAATATTTATTAAGCAATTTTTAATTTTAATTATTGAAAATTCATTCATTAACTATTAATTTATTAATATAGGTTTTGTACAATAAAAAAGTTTCTTGGGAATTGAAAAATGGGGAATTTAAAAATTGGAAATCTGTCGATACATTATACCTGATTAAACCTTTAATCTTTTCATAGGGAAAAGCCTCAGCAGTTTCAGTATTCTTTCTTAGAGCAAGAATTTTTTTTCAAGATGAAGTAGTTCCAGTAATGTCTGAAGCTTGTGAAGAAGAAAATCAGGTAACAGATGGAAAAATACCTGCATGTGCTTACACTTGAAGTTAAAATCAGAAAGGAAATAAAATGTTCTCCCCTCATCTAAGCCTCATTGCCTAATAAAAAGAAAAATTCATCTGCCAATAATGGGAGGCTGAGCCAGATTCAGAATAGGCGTTGGTAAGTCAAATGAAATGGGAGATGAAATTAGTGAATGAAATGTCTCTACAGCAGCACAGATGTGTATGAAATACCTGGCTCTGCCAGGCTTATGTAGCACTTCTGTGTGCTCCAAGGAGGCGAGTGTGGGATTGTTAGTACCTACCTGAGTTTCAGGTTGGTGCTCTGGATTGTCTGATTTGTGTCTATATCTATCATCAGCATGCATTTGTTTGACTGTAGTTGACCAAGATGTATATGTTAACAAGGAATGCCCTTCAAAAATGTAGACAACAGCTACTGTGTGACATTTTTAAGGTATTTAAGATGTGTGTGGAAGTGACTGTGTTCCCTAGTGGCCCATCCTACTGCGGTTCTTAAGTCCATCCACCAGCTGAGGCAGAAAAGTATTGGACGCTTTGATCTACTCCGAGTCTGCTGCAGGCATGACAGAAGAGCACCCTCCTTCATCAATGCCCTGAAGCAAAGGCAACTTAATGTGGAAGTTTTCTTCCAGATGACAAATGTTGACTGAAAAGAGCAGTGGGATTTGGCAGTGGAATAATTTTTAAGTAATTGGGAGCATCAGAACACATTTAATAATATGCAGTTTTGCAGGTTATGTATCAAGTGAAAACCTGACAAATTTCAAGTTGCCATGACAGCTTTGTCACAGAAACTGTACACTTTCATATGGAAATGGTGACAGAAGTGATCTGTGAGTTTTAAGTAATCAGTAGATGAGAAGGTATTGGGGGCAGGGAGACAATTTGCCAACCTAAAATGGAAAATGTTACAAAGTGGAGAGAAAGAAAGAGATTTGAGAGTATGTCATCCAGGGGCCTCTGTGCTGGAGAGACTGGTGAGAGGAGAAGCAACAAGCAAGGGCCCAGAAGCAGAGGTTATGGGAGGGAGGACATAGAAGAAAGCTTAAGAGCTGTTCAGAATGTGAGTAGCAAGACATGCAGTCAAGAAGCATTAGACAGCTGCTGGGAGCATTGTGTGCCAGGCCAATCCACGAGAACGGGTTCCTGTGCATTATGCAGCACATAGCTCATGGTTATGAGCAGGATATAGAGAAGCCCAACATGGAGATGGAGAGGGAGGAAAGCATTTGTGTCCACAAACCACAGGATGCTGAAACCAGATGAAACAATTAACATGAATTGTGGGAGGAAAAAGGAGTCCTTGGCGGTCCACCCTATCCAGGAGGAAGGTGGGCCCAAGGACTCACCTCCATGCCCGTGGCAGTGCCGGACACTCTGCATGTTTGCAGACGCTGTGGAAATGTGTCCAGGCTGTGTCGTACAGGTTACGTCCTCCACAGATACCAGCAGAAATGCACCATGGAGTCTGGGAAGCCCTGGGTACCTGGTATCCAGAGACGGGCTGTACCTGGACAGGGTACTCTAAGGTACCGCAGAGTGCATTGCTGGCGAGTGATCCTACTTGGTGAAGAGGCCCCAATGGCACCTGGCGGAGGCAGCGTGATACCTGGACTGCAGGGATTGAAGAAGGCAAGAACGAGGTAACCTGTGGTGCAGAGTGTGTCCGATGTGTGGCATAAGCCTGCTGACATGGCTGCTGGGGGTTTTGTTTAGCAATCAAACAAATAACACAGGCAGCAGACAGAGTCCTTGGTCACCAGGCCCACAGCATTCAGCTGTCAGCCTTTTGCTTTTGCTGCTCTGGAAGCTACAGGTCAGCAGAACCGAGTTCTCCCTCATCTCTGGTAGGACGTGACGATTTAATGAGCAGATAGCTAAAGCACTTGATAGCCTAAGGAGTCTACATCTCCACAGAGATGCAGATTTGCTAGGAAATTCTGCTTGCTTAGAGCTACCCCATACATGTTCGGAGTATCTACTGTGTGCAGTCACTTAGTGAGCTTTTTCTAATAAAATGACATAATAATATTGTTGATCATTCTCATGCACAAAGCTGAAGGCTTAGAAGAAAACTTGAAAAAATGTATGGAAAGCGAAACCTTAATACCCAGAACGGATCTGGAAGTTCCAAAACACTGAGCATTATTATGAGAGCCTGTTGGACAATTATGAAGAAATATGAATGAATATTAGCAAGGTTTCAGAACACTGATGTACAGAGAGAAAGTGGATCATAGATGTAGAAAAAAAAAAACCTCAGGAGGAACACTTGGAAAACTAGCTGAAGACTGATGAAACTAGCCAGGATTTTTAATTTAAAAAAAAAAAAAAAAGAACAAAAAAATTTGGGAAATTATGGATTTAAAGAAAGTAGGTATTGTTACTATAAAGAAGGGCTGGGATGTTAAGGAGGTATTGATTACAGAGGGAATCCTTGGGACTGATCCCAGAGGACTGTGCTCCTGCTGTCAGCTTGTACTTTCGCATTACTTTCTATAATCAACTAAAATGTTACCCATAACTCATTTACATAGTGAACTTTATTCCAAGAACTGTTCCTCCTGCTCTTGAAATAGGAACCTGCAGTCTTGCCAAAACATAGTTTCTTTTCTCAGGCCAAGTTCACCCAAGTGTGTCCTCTGGTTGCAGCTCGCTGTTTCACCTCCAAAGAAGCTCAGCAGGGTAGTACCTGCTTATTATGCCTCAGAGCCCTCCTGTCCTGTCACTGCAACATCCATACCTTACTGCATGAGGACACTGTTGGGATGGTGTTTGGAGAGAAATTTATGTAGAGAGGCTTTATCAACCCTGAGTCTCCGCCATGCTGTCTGTCTCACATGTTCCAAGGGGAAAGAGTGCCTCAAGATAACCTCTTCGTTCCTCTGGGAGAGGCAGAGACTGTTTTGTGACTCCTTGGTGGTTCACCCATTAATGGCAAAAAACATGACCTGGCCAGTCAAAAATCTGACCAACTCTAAGTAAGTTCTGTTTGTACACTAGCAGCTACCAGCAAAGGAACCAAGGCAAAGGTAACAGTTCAGGGTATGTTTTTTACCCTGGCAGCATGGACTTATCTGCTTTTCCTGGGTTTATGGCTCTGAGAAATAAATTCCAGGCCACTCTTCATTTCTATTTAATGTTATTTGTGTGAAGACTCTCTGGAGTCTTGTAGTAGCTTAACAGATGGAGCCAGGGCAGAGATTCATACTGTGATGCTTATTTATTAATACAGCTTTTCCTGAGACAGGGAAAAAATATGTTTTTGTAGGAAATCTTTTCCCCTTTCCTAGAATGGAAAAAGAATGACATCTGGACCTCTGCTATTCAGCTGTTCTTGGGATACATATTTTCCCCAGATATGTATTTCTGAATCTCATGACAATCTGGTTGCTTAGAAGGAGCTCCAGCAGCCGGTTTCTTTTTCCCACAGAAAGCAGTTTGAATAAAACAGCAGTTTTGTTCTATGTCAGTGCCCTGGTTCTTTTTTGATCTCAAGATGATGCTCTTGTTTATCTATCCAAAAATATAGAAAAACACAGAAGAGTAAAAAAATTTATCGGGGCAGTTTTTGTTCAATGGGTGCAAGTTTGACTCTGTTGTTTGTGAGAAAGGGGTTTAAAGTAGGAGGAAGACTTAGGCAAGCAACTCAAATTATGATGTTTATTTGTTACTGTCTGTTTTAAGAGAGGCAGAACAAAGGAACATTGCTGAAAAAGCCACTGTGAACTCACCCTTCCACTCATCAGTCCCTGTGAAAGAGATGAAAATGTCCTCTTTGGCTCCTTTTTCCCCAGGCAACCAACCCTTCTCCTTCTGACTGGTATTCTGCATCAGTGAGGTTTAAAATAAGCCAGAGGGGTAAAGGCCCAGAGCCAGGGGACACTGAAAGGGTGGGGAATAGGGAATGAAGGACAACACAGAGGCTGCATTTATGGGTAAAATCAGATGAAAGGCGAACCTGGAAATTTTTGATATTTTGCTCCCCTTGGGGCCTAATTTACCCCTTTTGATATTTTGCTTCCCTTGGTACCACTGTAGAAAGAAAATGATTTATCAGGAGAATGGTAACTAACAGATCCCATGGACCACAAATCCTGGACTAATGATAGTACTGGTGGCTTGACTTTGCGAAGATTGGCGATGACCATTTTAACAGGCCCCAAAATTTTTGGCCTGTGGAATGATAGAATTTTGGCATTCAATGCCAAGTGTACTAACAGGCTTCACACACAGAACAGCCCTCACTGCCTTAAGCTTTGCATCCTCAGTTTAGACTATGGGCCAGCATGGCCCTTAATCTCCTCTTAAGCCTGCGGGAATTCAGATCCTGATGCATAAAAACCCATAACAAACCAATTCTAGGGGTGGCAGATGACATTTTTTACATTGACATTTAGAAAACAAAGGTGCTGCAGTGTGAGAGCCCAGATGGCTCCATCTCACTGCAATTTATAGCTGGGATTAATGGAAATCTTTTCATTACTACTAAAAACTGGTGACCAGTTCTGCTCTGTTAGTTGTTTCGGCCAGACATTGTGTGTACACACGGAGCAGACTGCTCCTTGTACTGATGCTGACTTCAGGTACTACTTAAGTGACCCTCTTTCCCCAGTTTGGTTGTTTCTTTTCATTTTTTTTCTGGGGAAAAGGGAAGGGGAATCAGGGGAACTGCACAATGCAGGAAAACCAGAAGCTTTTCCTCTTTCCTATAGCATGCAATGTTTCACAGGTGTATTTTTTCTTCTCTCAATGTGTTCAACAGTTGAGTCTCCGAAGTACTCAGAAAACATTTTTGAAAAGCCAATTGTATGCAAAGAAGTGCTGAGTTATTTCCTTGTTTTCCCCTATGTAATGCTGTATTTTGAAGTGTGGCAAAGTGTTTTGAAAACAGCAGTGGTCTAGAATATCTGAGAGGCTAATACTGGGCTGATGAGAGAATCAGAACACCATCCTGAATGCCAGGGAATCCTGTAAGGGTCCATAGCTTTCTTTGCATCTTTAAAGATGCCAGGCAGGGTAGTGCTGATCTCAGTGGCATCTCTCTGTGTTCTTCTGTGAGACAGCCAAAGCACAAGTCTTGAACTCTCAGCTGAGTAAAGTGTCATTTGGACAATCTCAGATCAGCATGTGAAGCCTTCACTAGTCTGTGCAGCTGGAGATTTGCTTCTGTCTGTCTCAACCTGTGCCCTTTCCTGGTATTAGTTGAGGTGATCCTGGACCTTACAGTGGTGAGGTGTTTTTCTGCAGGTTTGAAATGAAATACTCTTGACCCTATCAGCAAGATAACCCTTACTTTCAGTTATTCAGGGCTCTGCAGGAAAACAGCATAGCTCAGAGGAGGGAGGGCCATGCATAATAAAAATCATAAATTATTTAGGCCAAAAGAACAGATCTGGTGTGTTAATCTTTGAAGAACACATAAGAAGATCTCTGTTGAGACCACAGGAAGATTGAAAGAGCAGCAGGCTTGCTGAAGCCTGACCTAGCCCTGCATCAGCTCTTTCCAGGACACTGTGCCACAGCTGCAGGCAGCTGGAGAAAACTGGTGGATGCACCATCCCAGAAATACACCTGATGATCCAGAACAATCTGTGAGAACAAAGGCCATTGCTAAGGGATGTAGTGAGGAAAAGCCAATAGCATACCAATTGTTTTTCCTCCTCTCACGCACTGCAGCATCTCATTGTAATTGCTTATCCTAAAGGGAAATGTTAAAATATATGGGTGTGCAGCATCCAGAAACCTGATGGTATTGATGACAAACAGAATCTGTGCAGAAACAAGTGGCTTTGAGAAGAGGAACAATACATGTCTCGTGCCTAGGCTCAGCAAGGTAGATTTTGTTTGAAGGCTGGTATTCTTCCATGTTCAGCAGCCTTTAATTCTTTTAGAATAATTTCCTCCTCTTTTCTGGGATATGAATATAAAAGACATTTCTTATTTCAGGGCATTGGGACAGGCTCCATATAGAGTCAACACACAAATTCATTGTAAACAATGTGTCTGCCAGAGCTCATGCTTGGAAGTTGCTCTTGGTTGCACCTGGCTTTCCACTGTTTCGTGTTAGGAGGGCTGGGGTGGTAGTGTGGTTTTGGACTTTGTTGCTGTTTGTGGGGTGTTCCATTTGACTTTATTGTATTGTAAAATTTTCCTTGTTATCCCCCTTTAAATGGTTGATTCCACCCCCGCGTTATGTATAAGTGCCATATCCCTGTTACCTCCTCCCCTGGACCCTGTATATGGGTGTGCCTCCTCCCCTTTTCCAGTTCTTTCTCCATCCATCATCCCAACCCCACCTCCTCAGGTTGTCAATCCATTTGAGACTGGACCCTCCCCCTTTGGAAATCCCCTAAATCCTCAACGTCCCTTTGGTTTCCCTTATTGTCAATCTTCCCTATGTTTGCCCCATTGGTCCCAGGTTGTGTAAACCCTCCCCCACCTCCTCCCTGTTTTGGCCCCGATTGGTCCCCAGATTGTACCCTGCCTTTGTACCACCCTCCCTTAAAATCCCTGTGCAAGGCGTGTGGTGGGTCTCTTCTTGCCAGCTCACTTGGGTACAGGGAGGAGCGCTGTTCCACCTGGCTCCCCTTTATGGAATAAAGCTTTCCTGGACTGCGCTGGATGAAGAGTCCCTCCTTTTATTCCCCTACTCCGGCTCCTCGACCAATATTGTAACTGCAGCGCTGAGCAGCAAGCACTGTTGCTTAGCAGCAGGAGGGTTGCTCCTCTGACTGACACTGCTGGCTTGCCCTTTTATCCAGGCGCAGGCAGCTGGCACCAAACCCTCCTAGCCAGGCAGGTGAGACAGGGCACGAAGCCCTCTTGCCTTTTGACCCCCTGCAGCCAGGCTGAGCTGCATCAGGCTGGCAGAGGAGGAATGTCTGCCCACAGTAAGATGAGGACCATGCTGCAAAGCAGCCTGCCAATTCATGTGGCAGCACTCTTGTAAGACTTCCACTGACCTCCAGGATGTGTCATGAAAGATGATTGCCTAGGTATTTTTTAATCATATTTTTGGAAAAAATCCTAATGCCTTTATTATGTTTTAACAAGTATTGGTTTTGCTTTTTGTCAACACAAACCTAAGGATGAAATCAACCAAAAGCGACAGAAGTCTTTTAAGGGCCTCCTCAATTATTTCCATCAACTTTAAAAACAATCCAGCAAACAAAATAGTGTTGAGGCCTAAAATAAGGAAAGTTGTAAGAAATAGCACTTACTTTATTGCATATTCTGTGAGTATTCTTTATGGGAAAAAAAGAGAGAAAATAAAGTACCAGCTCACCTGATCAATACAAACTGTTAAAACTGTACTATTTTTCTCTTTGAGCCCCTTTGAAAGGCAATTATTTTCTTCATTTTCACAGTTTATTTCCTTACCTAAGCTATCTTTTGGATTCTTTTATGTAACAGCAAGATAAAAATATCCAAATAATCAAAACTGTTGTAGAGCATGATTTTACCTGTTGGATAACATGTAACTGAACAGCCTCTAAACCTCCCCTGTCTCCATCTACGACTTTTTGCTGAGCTGAAGGTGTCCTTATTGGTTGGATAATTGCCCAGTGTCAAATACAAGTTGTTCTATGAGCAAGAGAGTTAATGAAGCCTGCTTTGCCATAATATTTGTGCCTATTCCTTAATTCCCTTTTCTGCATGGAAAGTTCTTTGTAAAACACTTCCCACCAAGGAGAGACCAAGTGTGCTGCGTTCTTCAGTTTCTCTAGCCCACTGCTTCTCTACAAAACTTGTAGGACCCCAGAGAGGCATGAAGTGATTTCCTCTCATTTTCAAATGTGATTGAAATGGGTCAATGGCCTCCAAATATATTGGGGTTGCCAGGAAACACTAGGCAGCGGCTCATCCCCAGACATCATCCCCAGACTAGCACGTTCCTTATCGAATTAGCACTACTGTTGGTGCAAAGTGCTCTCCTGGCACCACCTAAGATGTATTTTGCTTGGGCAGAGAGCTGGGCATGCCCTGACATTTGCCTGATGACCAATTATTTATGTCCTGAATAACAGTGTGTGTTTTCATTCATATCAGCAAAGATGACATAGGATGACAAACTTGTTAGCTCAGATTCACTTTTTTTTCTAATACAGAATTAAAACTATGTGCAGTGTTAAAGCTGCTTTCATGATTTTAGCAGATGTGAGTTTCAGTATTAAGAAGATCCAAGTTTTAAATTAATCTAAAAACATGAGCAATATGTTAATTTGGGAAAAATACCAGCTGACAGGAAATAACAAAAATAAGAAGGGGAAATGAATCTACTGGATAATTCAGGGTTTAGGGTTTTCTAAGCTAGAGAGAATTAACATGTTTTGAATTTATTTTTCTGGGTTTTGATTCTTTTAGGAAGACTTGCCAGGAGCTCTTCATCTGAGGAAGCATAAGCAGCTGCCCTTTCATAACTTCTATTTGTGAATATTGAAGGGTTACTTGGAGAAACCATGCAGCTGCCAATGCCATGGCCAGCAACAGGGCTTCTGGGTCCTTTTATGGCCTCAGGCACGAGGAACACCTGCAGATTTTGGAGCAGGAGAAAGAGACTGTATTGCTCTGATGGGAGCAGCGAAGACCTTATCTCATGGAGGGTTAGCACAGCGGTGCTTGACTTCTTCAGGATGGGTTTTGGGATCCAGCTGTGAAGTAGTTGGGTGAGGTTTTAAATAGCAGCCTGACACAGTCCTGGCTTCTCTAGCAGCCTGGCACCTGGCTGCAGCAAAGGAAAAGGGAATTTGGCCACATCACTTCTATGTCACTGATATACAGTGAACTAATTTGAAGCCAGGGAAGAAATTCTGCTTAACAGGAGCTGAGACAGAAGATGGTGGACTTCATATGATTTGACTGAAGCAGAAAATTTTTTCTTTTAAATGACAGTGCTTTTTATGAACAAGAGTGCTTGTAAGTCCCCTGCGACTTTGAGGATCAATGCTTACAATTCCTTCTATTGGAGGTCCCCTGAGAAATTTGAGGTGCATTGACCAGGTGATAAATACAAGGCAGTGAGAGATATGAGGCATATAGAAATGATCAGTTTACAGGATGCAGAAATCCAAACTTTTCTCCTAAAGTTAGAATAAAAGGAAATATTTAATTCTCCAGTCATTACCTCGGCTTTCCTATCTGGGAATAAATCCCAGGTCTTCCCAGCAGTCAGGAGGGAGCTGCTGCCAGGGGGGAGGAGGCTGCAGAGGCAGACATGAAAACATGGACACCGAGCTTTGCTAGTGCTGGAAGAGGTGAGCAATGTAAAGTTGCAATAAGCTGAAAATCACCAGGTTAGGCCTGACTTCTGGCAGGCATCAGAGCCCTGTGGTAGGAAAAAACTTTGCTAAACCTCTCCCTTGGATAGTTAACTCTTTACATATGACAGGTAAAGCATTGGGTTATATATCATCTAAGCATGCCAGCTAAATCTTCTGTGCCACCCCAGAAAACAGAGCTCTGAAGACCACAACAAAGAAAGGAGCAATGTGTGTAGTAATCAATATCCTGAAGATTGAACTCTATACAGTATTTTTGTTGTTTTGTGTTGGTGGGGGGCTTTCATGTTTACAAATAGAAACTTTTGTGTTCCAATTACTTTCTACTATGTATGCTACATAGATGCTACATTAATCAGTGTTTTTCCTCAAAAATAACCCTCTCTAAAGATTCTATCCAAACCTTGAAAGTACTGGTTCAGACCAGGGGTAAGTTTGTGCAGGGGGGTAGGGGTCTACTGCATCCTGCATGCCTCTGTGCAAGCACACTCAAGCCAGTGAGAGTGCAACTGAGCAATGGCAGAGGGAACCTCACTGGTGGGAGCAAGGCATGAGAAGTGATACAGGGCATTCTGCTTGCATCTGATCAGCTGGCACCATACACAGAGCTCCCTGCTTGCACTGTGAAGACCTTGACAGAAACCATAATGCTCCTCCTATTTTACACTGGAACTGTACAACTGAATTGTGCCTGTGAGTTGAACATATTTACGTACTAAAAATATATAAATGAAGGTTCTTGACTCGCCGTGCTGCTTCCTTTTCTGTCTTATCCATTTTCTCTAATTCTTTCTTTATTTTTGCCTCTCCATACTTTGAAGGTACTTTCTTTCTAGTGTGCTTTCTATCACAACTTCCAGAACAGATTTCACCAGTATCGTTCCCCTTTCTCCATTTTAGATGATAAAAAATTAAGTCATATTTCACATAGTGTTCCCATGTGAGACCTGCAATAGAAAGCAGCAATGAGAAGATACTCAACTCTCAGGGAAGGTACTGTTAAGAGCCCATGACCAACCTGTGTTACTGTGCTGGAGACACTTGCCATGTTCTCTGAAGATGTTTTATTTCGTATAGTATTTTCACTTGGTAGCAGCATGCTATTTTGATATTATTTCAGGCTCATCTTGTTGCACCATGTAACAGCAGCAAAAATATTTTTCAACCATTTAGAAACTACCAAAGGTTATAATAATGATGGATCTCTGCCCCCAAATGTAAACCCAGATGTTAATCATTCAAAAACTTGCCTTAGTATTTTGAAATTTATCAAAGAAAGGTTTTGCTTCTCTTGTGTATATTTTAATTCAAGCTGTGGACTTAAATATACTTTTTAATTAATTACAAAAATTCTGTAAGACTTTCTTTCAGCCTTATGGTCTCCTTAGTATAACATACCTAATTAACAGCCAATTTCAGGATGAAAGTAAGCTCCCTTGTGCACAAGTTCGTTTGGAAGCAGAGTCTGATCTGCTACATTTTTATCTTATTGACAAAATAATCACCAAGAGTCAGGCTGCTCTCGTTATGCTGGCAGCCAAAGGAAACATGTTAGTTGTAAATGGAGATGTTACTTGAGAAACTGCTAACATAATAAATATGGAACTTTGTGTCACCATTTATGAAATTATTTTTCTAAAGTTGTGTCTTCCTTATGCTTCCTAAAAGAAAACGCAACATTTTATATTAAACAAGTTAGGTAGAAATCCTAGAGAAGAGATCTTCCAAGCATTTAGATTGATTAGCGTTGGTCCTTTTGAAGTTAAATCTGGCAGGATGGGGAGGGAGCAGTGTTTTGAAAAGTTCATCTGACACCACATATTGTCAGTATAGAAACTGAGGGCTTTACTTCACCTGCTTTTATTGAATAAAAAAGATTATTAAAAGAAAAAAAGAAAAGGGAAAAAAACCATTGCTTAAAAGGCTGAAATGCTTATATGATTATCCCACTAGGCATAATGTAATAATAGGATTGGTAACCAGAAATACTTTCTCTTTTAACACAAGCAAAACACCTGTCAAATTCTTTTAGCATCTTATACCCTCATGAAATTTTCAACAGGAAGACAAGGAAAATGAAGAGGATAAGAAAATATATATGTAATGTAAGTAGGGCTTGTATTGCAGTGAGAGAAGCTGGAAAGATAGGAGGTGAGGTGGGAATATTAGATATTTGGGGTTAGAGAGAGGCAGATATCTATTGATTGAATGTGATGTGATTATAACTGATTGATTAAAAGTGATGAGTGTGGACCTGGCATACAAATGGAAGAAAACCCTCTTACAGAAGATGCAGAAAAAGAAAGAGCTGTTATTTGGAGTGGAAAATGTAGGTTTCTCAAGCTACAGACATGTTTTTGTCAACAATAGTGAGTTTGGAGTGGAACAAAGTATAACAGTGACATATAATATTTGATGTGCCTGCTACAGCTTTTAGCAGAGTAACCCAAGATTAATGTCTCAAATAACATTAAATTGGAATTAGTACTGACAAGCTTACCAAACTGCCTGCCAGCAGCCAAGTGGGTTTTTTTTATTATTTTATTGGTTCTTTTTAAGGAAGATGACATTTGGGATTTGGACTAAAATACTTGGAATTGGGAGACAATTAAGTGTGATGTATAGAAAAGGAAGCTGTCACTGGAAGAAGTTGGGAGACAGCTCTGACCGAGGCTACACACAGAAGGCTTGAACACTGAAATGTCACAGGCTTCATGAAGGGTTCAGCAGGAAGCTTTCAAATTTAAAAAAAAAAAAAAAAAAAAAAGGTAGTTATGATATAGATCAGGATATTCTAAGGACTCCAGAAGAACGGGAGAAGCCACTTTATTTAGGAGTTAGATCTTCACACTTAGGAGCTTTGATAGCACTTTCAGGAAGAGTTGTAGTGTAGAGCAGCTGGCCCAAGTTTGGGATTGACCCTGTTTACCACTCAGCCAAGACACAAAAATAGAAATGCTTGACAGAAAAGTGTTTCTTGGCTAAAAAGGTACAGCACTGCTCCCCCATATGTGTATAAAGAGGGACAATATGCCTATGTGTCATTAACACAAGGATTCACAGTATGGTGTTGAAAATGGAGGCTGATGTAGGGGCAGTAAAGGTCTTGACTTTCAAGGATCCAGAAGGCAGTGGACAAAGGCCCCAGATCAAGCTTAAAGTAAATGACCATGATTTTATGACATCAAGAGCAAAAAGCAAAGCTGAAGCAGCCTTTCTTTCAGGGTAACTTGTCCAAAGGTATTTAGAAGTAAAGGTAATGTGATAGAAATTGGATTCAAACAAATATGCTGGACATGAGGAACATTGAAAAGAAAAATGTTGAGCAGTATTTAGTGCAGCCACATACAGATAAAGTAATTTCTGAATTCCTCTAATCTTAGTTTGAGGCATATGTGCTGCAAAAGTCTGGCAAAAAGTACTTGGATAAATTGTAAAAGCAGAGCATAATTTCATCTGTGGCATTTACGAAGAGGGCTACACTGATTGCAGGTACTCCAAAGAGTGATGGTGGCTTAAGGTGCTGTGGGTGCAATAAAGCTACTGTAAAGCCCAGCTGAAATGAATCAATATCTTCTTTCTAAATCCATTCATTTGCAGAACTTGGTCGCTGGGCAGAGGTTACTAAACTATGCTCACTTTGTGTCTTTTGAGTGAGGATTGGAACTATAACTGAATACATTTCTAACAGTGAATATACATGAGAGACTATTTCAGTGTGAGCAATTACCCCATAGCATAGTCAGTGCATTTGCTCATATCTAAGAGTAATGGATTCATGACTCCCAGTATAACATCACTGCCTGGTGTTTTATGGCATAGGAGTAAAGAAGGAGTGTGACTTTTATAAAATCAAGATGGAAGTCCTGCGTTTTGCCTTACCCCAGGAAAATATAAAGTGTGTGTGGATGGAAAAGGAAAATACAATGTTTGAAGAAGCAGTGCTGTTGTAGGAAAGAATAAGCAATTTTACCAGGTGCTGGATGTTGGATATTCTTTCTGGCCAGAAATGGCACATATTATAAAGGAAGTTCTGTAAAATTAGCTGAAGCAGTATCAGTTAGGAGTTGCCAGCACAGTCACTTTTGCATGAAGGTCTACAACCTACCTTTGAAGTGTGACAGATATTTGTACAGCAGGGGATATTTAAATTGTCGTCACATCAGATAACAAAGTACTTTTCACAGGCTCTGAGAAGGGCATTATACAAAGGAAATACGGAATCCATCAGTCCCAGAGACTATTCCAGCTAAGAGATTCTTATACAGTGGGAAAGGGTTTGATTTACTGCAAGTAGACTTAGCAAAGGACTCAAGGTGAAAATGGCAAATGGAAAAGAAGAAAATAAAAAGACTCATAGTCTGGATATCCCCTTGTTTTGCTGCATAGAGCAGATAGTGCTGATACATGACTGAAAGGAGGGAGAGTGAGGTAATAAGCCAGTATGGTAGAGCAGATATTGGGATGGGTGACATATTCAGAAGTGGAGGAAAGGAGAGATAAGAAAGAGGCAGTTTAATAATTGCCTGCAGATAAAACCAGAGTATAGTTACAGAACATGCACACTGATGTTATTGAAAAATAGTCACAAGCTTTCGTAAGCCACAAGAGGGAACCAGGATGTGGCACCGGGAATAAACATGAAGAGATGAGAAGGCATGTTTTTAATCATCACGGGAGCCAGAGAAAGAAGCCTTGTGCTTATGACTTCTCCCAACACAGCTCCACAGATTTCTATGCATAGGACAGGCACACTGGGCATGGTTGGGAGTATATCCCCTCTGCCTTCCTAGGAAAGGCCTTACAGTGCACGGAAGTGCAGATGGGATGTGGATGGATGTTGCAGTACGGTCCTGGTTAGGGCTATTACAACTGAAGAAACTCCATTCTCAGAATCATCAGAAGGCAAAGATCTTTATTATAGCAAAGGCAAAGAGATCCTTAGAGATCCTTCTTCCTAGACCTGAATGCTTTTATCTAGCATTGCCAGAGGCAGTGTAAAGAACAGATATCATTGGCTGGTTAGAGAATAACAAGTCAGGAATAAAAAAGTGTACCAAACACCACCTGTGAGATACAGTTTACCAAACACATGAGATGGTTTACACAAACTCCTGGTTCTCAGCCCTGCTTGTGAGAAAGCAACTGCTTCTCATGAACAGGGCCAAGAGAGCTGGAAAATCTCTCCGACCACTTGTCAGCGCCAACAGATGGGTGTCTTGAAAGGGGAAACATGGCCAGCCCCTCAGCCAAGCAGTGCCATGCAGGCAGGAATGGACTTGCATCCTTGCTAAGGGACCTGGCATTCCCCAAAAGCTGCAGCTGAATTCACATAATGTGGATGCAAGGAGGATTGGAACACAGACATTGAGCCTATCTTTCATTTTAGATGCAGAACTAGATGAAAAGAGGGATACTTGAGAGTAACGGCCTCAGTAAAATAGCAATAATAAGCAGTGAAAGAGCAGTTTGTCCTCTGACCAAGTGCCCCACAGTAGTTCTGTACAGCTAACCTGGGGGGTTCTGCAGGCAGTAATGTTTACTTGAGAGACAACCACCAGCAAATGCTGTGCTAAGCCCAGGACCGCTTGCTCTGCCCTTGCATTTTGGCAGCAGTCTTTCTGCTAGATGAATGATTTGCAAAGCAGCTTTGTGGACTGCATTTGTGAGGACGCTCTGTCTTAAAAAAAAAAAAAAAAAAAAAAAAAAAAAAGCTAAGAGGAAAAACAAAGTTATTTTTAACTCAAATCTGCAGGCGGCTGGGGAGTGCCCGTGTCCCTCAACCCCCGCGGGTGGACGTCCTCCGGATCGGCGTCCGGCAGGCCACCAGAAAATGGGGTAGTCGGGAATGGAGAGGGTTTCACCCAAGCTCGATGTTAGCCAAAGCCGCAGGCGAAAGTAAGGAGCGAGATGGATCCTTTCCAGGAACAGCCCTTTACTAACCCAGAAAAACAGGCAGGACAGGACCCCGAGGTAGCTGCGAAGTGGGTTTTAAGGGATAGGGGGGTGGAGAGCATAAGGACCAATGGAAGGGGATTCAGGGGGCGGATCCAGGCCGGATGGACAAAGGAACAGCCAACGAGTGAGGGAAAGGGTAGGGATACAGTTCTAGGGGCCAATTGGAGACCGAGTCGGGGAGAAGTTTCTGCTAAATAGGGCGTGGGCTTGGGAGATTGACAGGGCTTCTCCGCCTCATGGGCGGAGGGGAGGGAGGAGAGGGATAGGAAGCCTCCGCCTCATAGGCGGGGAAATGGGAGTAACCGGGGATGATTGACGTACCAAGGGGAAGGCTAGGGTTGCCGGGGAAACAGAGCTAGGTAGGGAACTTCCATTACATTTTTGCAACTTAACTCTAAAGAATTCAAACAAAGCATAGGAATCATTGAATAAAATATAAAAGTTGTCTCCCACACAAATCAGTTCATTATTCATGCTTAACAGGAGAGCTTTATCAAGTCAGGAAGGCACATGCAGGTGGGAAGCACGCTTCAGACCAGGGTATGGGGCTGTAGGGCCTGGGTTTTAGCCTCTGCTGTGAGCTCAGCTTCTGCAAACCTGGCAGCTTTCACTCTGCTCCAGGGCTTTTATTTTTACAACTCATTATTCTGGATTTGAACTGGAAAAGGTAACTGTTTAAGGCTGCAGCTTTTCAAGGAAAAGTATGCCTAATTTTACGTTTTAAGACATTTAGGTTGGGAAAACGTAAAATTTTCTTTCTTTCATGGAGGCCAATGTAGGAGCAGAAGGTGATGGTTTTCTGCATTCTGACCCTCTGGGCAGCTGCCTGGCGGAGGCTGGGCTCAAGGTTTATAGACTAAAGAACAGAAAGATCAGGCAAAAGTAAACTTCTGGCTTTGAAATCAACAATAATCCCATTTCTTTATTATTGAGAGTGTCACCATTGTGCTAAACCATCTCTTTGTAGCAGTGGGATGGCCAAGCATAACAGAGACGGTGCTCAGCTTGGAAGGAAACAATGAAAACTATTGGTTTGCTACCACAAAGGTATTAACCAAGGCAGGCTGAGGAACATGTTGACTAAGGCCAGTCATCTTCCGGCCCATAGATGCCTTTTGTAAGAGCTGAGAAAGCAGCCTATGTTTCTCAAGCCCTGCCATGGTTCCTGAAGTACATAAATTACTTTCTCCTTTCCTTGTTTTATTTTATCCTGGGAGATTACTGAACTGAGAGTCTGCCTTCTCATAATGAGGCCAGAGTACCTTGGAATTATCTGCAGGCATCAGTTGATAAATAGCAGAATAAAAGGCAAAGAGCTGGCTGGGGTGACGCGTGTCAGACCGGCACAGGGCAGCAGCCACTTTCTGGAGCAGGGGCAGGAGGGTGCAGTTCCTCTGCGTGCCTACTGCAATTAAACTAAATTGCCTGACTCTCTTATCCTCCCCCCTGCCTCAAAAAGCCAGAGTATAAATTGCTGTCAGGATATGGCTACTAATGAGACTGAGCTGCACAGTGTCCCCTCTGCTGTGCTGGAGGAGGGTGAAGTGAGAGAGGGTGGGTGCATCAATGTGGACAATGAAACCTCATAACTGACTCTAAGGGAAAGCCATCTGTTTTTATTTATTGCTTGAGTAGCTGTAGCAAGCCATTTAACAGTTAACACCCATCATCTCAGGAGGAGATAGGACCAATGTAAACAAAAGCGTTATTTACTTGGTATTTCTTTTTTTATTATTATTTCATGCAGAACTTTTAAGGTTGCTTATCAGTAAGGTTGCCTAATATTTTCCTTTGGGAAAAGCTGTTTTCAATTGTTTCTAGCTATTCTTAACCATTTGGACTGTAATTTTCCACACTAGATACTTGGCTCAGACCGAGTCAGTTTGGAAAATTTCCAAGACTTTGTGGTTTACGGTTTACAGGGTTTTTGTCTTTTTTTTTTTTTTTTTTTTTTTTTTTTTTTTTTTTTTTTAAGGCATTACCTGGGGAACATACATTCTTTTATCCATGCTAACATTTAAAATTTTAAAATGTGTTGAAGTGGGAAGGCAATATTTGCTGTCCCACGGTGATCTGCCAAGATTCAGCAATATTATAAAACTATGAAAAAAGGTATTTAAAAAAATCAGAACTGAACACTGTCCTTCCCCTGCCTGCTCAAGGGTAATGGGATGTTGTGCTCTGAGAGTAATTGAGCAAATAATTATGTGCTGTTTGTTTGCTGAGTCTGCGGTTCAGTGTTCAGGACAAAGCTTGAGGATTTCTGTGTTTCTACATGTATTTGTGTGGCAGAAGTGAAACCAGCTTATTAGATGCAGCTTCCAGAGCAGTAAGGAAATACTTTCCTTTGAATAAGGGCTGCAGGATTTGGCCTTTGCATGTGTAACTCAAACCTCTCTGTCTCTAATACAGGACTGTATTTATTTTTGACAGACATGGGGCAGGGAATAAAAAATGGGAATCACCTTTCATTCTTCCAGAAAAACACAGCAATTAGGCAAAAAAAAATCCTATAGAACATCACATGTCCAGGTATTCTTCTAGTTGCAATCTTGTGACATTAGCAATGCTACTAAAATCCTGTGTTTTCCTTAGTTTGGGTCAAGGAACCTAGAAACAATGACAGTCTATTTATTTTTTTATGGTTGCTGAACTTCTATTAAGAGGTATTATTCATGGTGTTTGATTTTTCTGCCTTTACATCCTCACATCCCCATGGTTACTGTTTGATTAAACTTTGATCAAAGAAAAGACAAATTATGTTGTATTTGACCCTGTGTGGAAAGGGCTCTGTGGGTAAATAAGTTAATTCTAATTCATACAGACACAAATTGTGAAATATTTTTCAAGTAGAATTCCCACTCATAGAGGAAAAAATAAAGTAGTTTTTAGCAGATAATGCATTGTTGTGATACAAAACGACACATACCCCAGGCAGGTGCAGGGAGAGCACTTTATTGCAAAAACCCAGCCTTTTTAAGCACTTAGCAGGTTATCAGTTTACATAGTATTAAAGCACAACAAACATAATTCAACCAACCACCATACACTGCAATGTGAACACGCGATGGTCATGAAGCAGGTTTTTCTACCCTTAATTCAGCTGTGTGTCTTTCCCACCATCCTTTTCTGCTTAGCTGAAGTAACAGGCCTGAGCCATGATTTTACAAAGACAACAAGTCCTTCATGCAACAATGCATGATATGGTCTTTTATTTTGTTCCTGGTAAACACTTTTCATTATTTGTTTGTTCATCTTTTGACTAGAGCTGCCTGCTTGAAAAACGAAAGAACACTCTAAGGCTGAAAAAACACCCTTGCGTTCAATGTTAGTGACATTAGGCAATCGATGCTTAATTAGAAAATCAAAGCCATTTCCTTTTCATTCTTTAAAAATGTTTGCCTGTTTGCATCTGTTCAGACTGAACATCAAAGCTGGGATCGGTTGGTTACTTCTCTGCAATGCTGAGCAACTTCAGCATGCTAGAACAGGGAGAAGCGACCCCCTGGTAACAACAGGACGTGTGAGCAGCCCTGCACCCTTCATGTATTCATATGTATGTATAGTCTATATGGGGCACCTCAGATTGGACCACGTAAAAAATGCTCAGCTGAATTTGAGCATCAGCAGCACATTTTTCCTGATCCATGAGGAGCCAGTTCAGGTTCAGGGCATGCTGCATGAAATGCTTGATTGAGCAGCAGCGCATGTGTCCAACAGTGCCAAGTGCACGGTCAGGGAGAGATGCCTGGGGGGCTTGGCCTCTGAGGGGACCTGTTTGAGCGTTTGACTGTGCCTTTAGCAGTACATCTTACAGTGGGACATGGCTGGCTCTTTACTGTACAGGGATGAGTGGGGCAGTTTCAGGCCAGCCTGAGGTGTATCAGCCTAGGAAGTGACAGAGCGTGTAGTTTAACAGGTAAATGTAGCTGGAGACAGGCTGTAGAGCTCAGTGTGGGAGTCAGGACAAGTTTGGTTTTAGAAGCCTGGGATACTCATCACAGTATTTGCACTGGCAAGAGAAGAGGAAAACTCCTGTAAAAGTAAGGAATATGGGATCCCATTATAGCCAACGCTGTAAGCACAGGGCTGTGCCAAGCTGGGTGGAAAAGAGGGATTCTCATTTGTTTTATGGTGCTTGAGGCAGCTGGAAAGAAGTGTTAAAATTGGTTAAAACCAGGAAGCTGGTACTCAGAAAAAGCAGAATGAAGAAATTGAGGTAAATGCTTCTACTGTGACAAAATTAGTCACAGACAGGAGGATTGCTTGAAATATAAAGTAATCCTGGAATAAGCATCACAAGCACTTAGGGAAAAGTCCTTCAAAATAATGTGGAAAATGGAACAGAGACAGAAAGTAAAATCTTGCTTAAGCTGAGGCAGCTAACAAAAACAAACTTGATAACAACCTGGCTAGAACTTGGAGCCGTGAAAGGCACAGGAGTTTTGGAGTCTTACCTATACACATAGATTAATGTGACAGTACTAAGAGAGCTAGAAATGAACAACCTATTTATCTGCAAGGGGAAAGAGTGAGCGGGGATTTTGAGTCTGCTTTAGAAAAGGAAATTGCACTAGGACTGTAGGCCTGTGTCAAGTGAGCAAGAACATTTGACAGACAGTTCATCTGGACTTCATTAAAAGTGAAAAATGTATGAGATAGAAATGCACTTGAGAACCATACGGTTTGTGGCAAGTTATGATAGCTCCCTTGCTCCTTACATAAATCAGGAAACAGATGCTTTATTCACTTTTACATAACAAAACAAGATTCATTAATCATCTTCTACAACAACAATAGGAGACAAAAGTATTTTGGAGGTGTCTCGGATGAATGATAGTTGAAATTTCAATGAATTCAAATACAAGGAAGTTGTTAAGATATGATTTTGATACAGACAGATAACTCGTGATCTTTCTCCTTTGTTCCTCTGTCCAGATCGGCTATGGATTATCTCCCAGGGTTGATGGACAATGGCATTTTCTTAAGAATGTATTTGTAGGGTAACTCAAGAAATTAATCAGACATCGGGCAAGCCCTCTAGCACCTTCAAACCATTAATTTTTTTACACCATGGAGGAAATGGCATCCAGTTGTCCACATGATGAATTACTATCTTCATGCGACCAGATGTAGGGCATTACGAGGAAGAAAAATATTGCAGCCTTTAGGAAAGCCACCATCAAGAGGCCATTTTAGGCTAACTCCAGAATACAGATTGAAGTGAGTGGAACTTCATAATGCTCAGCTAAGGACAGAAATGTGTCATACCAGTTCTATCACTGGTTCTTACTGAACCATTAAAGTCATATTTTTTCCCTCTCTTTCTCCTTTCCCCAAATCTAAGGGCATAAACTTGCTGAATTAACAAAAATGGTGCTCAGTTAAAAGTGTGTCAGAAAGATATCTGGATTATCTGTGCAGCTACTCACCACTTCTGGTCATCAGGAACTGAAAGAGAAAGAATAGGACTTAATTTTAGAGACTTCTTTGACTGATGTTAGAACTTCTTGAAATGTATGTAACTGAAAAATACTTTATTAAGCCTCTAAGCTTCCCACCCAGGTGTCATGCAGTTCAGTTGCAGATTTTTACCAGATGGATAGAAATATATCTATTTCTTGTTCGTTAGCCAAAGGAAAATGACTAAACAAGTCAGTACAAAAAAATGGCTTAGGCCGATTGTGCTCTTCCTTTCACACCATTGCTGGAAAAATGTGGGAGAGAGAACAGCTGAGAAGCAGAGAGTAAATGATTGTCAAATAAGAAGTTGAAATAAAGATAATGAGAATTCTTGGCATTAATTTTCCTCTACTTCAAGAGTTTGAAGGTTATATGCACCCGGGACCATAAAATAAGTACACTCAAAATGCACTTACAAGGGCTACTCTTGGCTTTCTGGAGCATGGCCTCCTCCTGCATCATTGCTCATCCACTTTTCTCCATCCTCTTAGGAAACTTACAAGTTCCTCCACTTCTCTCTGCCATATCCTGATTCACCCATGCTTTGACACTTCCCTTGGGTCTTTGCTTCTTTCCAGTATCCAGAAGAGCTTTTGGTTCTTCCTTCCAAGCTTAACACTTGGATATGCTCTAAAAATACAAGAATGGTCCTTAAGGGGACATTGCCAACAGCTCCACAGCAGAACCAAAACACTTTCTACCTATATCCTAGCACATGCTACAGCTGGGTGTAGGAATGGACATATTTACAAATGGTGAAAAAAAGTAATGGTGTTCTTCTGAAAATGAGATCAGAAATTTGAGAGTTGGGACAGTAAAAGTTGCATATCATATATGATCAGTAAAGAGAGACTTTCTACCATTAGAAAAAAATGCAAAAATGCACAAACTGAGCCAACTTCCAGATACTCACAGCATATACACACAGGGCTCACATGCTATCACAGGACCTTTGTCAATATTGCAAAAAACATCATGATGGGTTATAAAAAAGGCAACCCAGAATTTATCAGAGTGAAAAAGTCTCTTGAGAAAGTTTCCATTTTAGCTTACCCACATTTCAGACTACTGGGTGAAGATGTTAGAAAAAAAAAAACTTAACAGACTCTGGGAAATCTCAATGCAAGTCCTCAAACATTTCCAGAGAATGGAAAATGTTTCAGCTTCCTGCAAATGAAAACTGATAATGCAGTGATGGCAGCTCAGGTTGAAAGGAGGCATGATTAATAAGGAATTCTTTCAGTGAATCCTGAAAGAAACCCTGAGAAAAACCCTGAAAATATTGAATGTGGATGAAGAATCCTAGAAAGACATCTCTCAGATATCTGAAGCAAGGTTACATGTAACTGCTGTAACAAACAGGGTAGTGCTAGTACAGGTATGTTCTCGACTCTGGACTACATCCCCACCTTGGCTGAAACACAGCCATTTGGTAAAATGGCAAAAAAAGTTGCAGGATATTTGTTTTGAAAGATAATTAAGATTTGAGGAGACTTTCCTAACAGACAAATATCGAGTGATGAGTTTGTATAGGGTTTTAAAATTACAATTTCTTCCCTGTTTTTCAACATAATTTGATTAGAAGAAAGATGTATTTTGGTAAATTTATGGTTGAACTGAGTGGGATTCTTGAAATAGCAAGAAATTATGTTTGATGACTCAGGAGATCCCTTTTAGGTTAATGGTTGTAGCCCACACATATTGATAAATCATGATAAATAAATGACTTGTGATTGATATATGAAGCCTTGCTAAACCTGACAGTGAGTTGTCTTGAGAGCTCATTTATTTGGGTGAGCGATGCATCCTGAAGACCCATAAGAACTGCCAGTGGGTCTGCTGATGTTTAAAATGTAGGAGCTGCAGCTTAAGTTGCCTCCTTAGGGACTAATGTGGGGCGCTGTACAGAGATGTGGCAATGGAGACCTTAGATCCAGAGGCCAAATGGTTTCTCTTTCAGGCCAAACAAGTCCCTTTGTGCAGTAAAAACAGCAGGGGCTGGGAGAATATGAGCTAAAAGCATATTCCAGCTTAACCAAAGCTGCCTAGAGTTGAGGATGACTGGTGCCAGGTGAGTGTGATGGAGAACAAAGGGCAAGGAAGGCGTGACTTCAAGAGGGAGTAGAGAGAATTTCTTGGTCTCAGCACTCATGGGGTGATAATCAGTTGTGAGACCAAGCACACCAGAGAAGCAATTTTTTATGCTTTGCTCTGGAAAGCAGTCTTTGCATACAGTGTTGTAGTAAGACTAGACTGAGAATACTTCTGCTTGGTTTTCGGTAGAATATGATCCTTCAGGTACATCCCTGTGACACCCATACAGAGTGGCTAACCACATGTGGGTGAAATGAGGCAACAGTGCTCTCCATGTGTGCTCAGACTGCAAAACTATCTATTTTTTGATGACTCTGTTTCCTTGTTAGAGATTAAAAGCTAAAAAGTGTGACACATATTGTGCGTGGCTGCAAGGACAGGGGGAATTTTTCCCTGGGGTGCCCGTCATGTGGTGTCTACATAATTTCTCTGGAGACTGTGTCCCCCTCACAGAGGCAGTACTATTGCAGGAGCTGAACACCTTATAAAGCCTCACCAGAGCACCAAACATCTTTCTAATTGCTTCATTGCATACAGGATAATTATAGAAAAAGGATGAAAGCCTAAAAGAAGTACAAGAGGCCCTTGAAAAAATGCCACCAGGTAAAACACTGCTGCCATCTCCTTTTCCTGTTGACCTGTCTTTTCATCTCAGCATTAAATGCCCACTTCCTTTAAACAGCTTTTTATCCTAACCAGTAATTCTAATTCACAAAGCTTCTTGGAATTCATTTTTGTTGACTGCCTGCAACAGAAAGCTTTAATGTTTCACTCCTTGTAACTGAGTAAGCTTTCTGTACTCTGCTTGCATTGCTTCAAGCAGTCAGGCAATGGTCATCTGCCCTGACAATTCTAACTTGATTTCTTCAGCCAGAAACAAAACAGACTCCATGAGTTTCAGGTGTAAGATGTTGTCTTGGTTTGAAAGACAGGTGTCTGCTAAGGAGGGCAGGAGCCTCCCTTGGAATAGAAGATGTAACTAACTCCCTTCCCTCCAAATTATTATAATTTTGAAATTAAGGAGCTTTCAGGCAAAGATATGAGGAGTAGGAATAAGAGTTCTTTACTAATAGATATATCTAACAAGGCAAACAAACAGCAGTAACTGTGGCAGTGATACCAAACAGAGCAGAGCCCAGAGCAGCCTCTCCCGGTGAGCAGGGCGGGTGCGATGTTCCCCCGCGGCTGCAGGGGGCGCTGCGGAGCGAGCTCGGCACCACGCGGTGATGGCGGAGGGGAAGTCACTGCACAGACCCTGTGAGGGCAGAGGGACCTCGGGAACAGCAGGCTGGAGCAGGAGAGATGGACCCAAATCCCGGGTTGTGGATGAGATGTACCAAAATCCAGAGCTGCAGCAGGACCTCCGGACGTCTCGGCAGGCAGGGGGTGCCGCGGCTACAGTGTAGCAAAAAGCTCACAGCAGCAGCAGGAACAGCAGGAGAAGCGGCAGAAAGCAGCGGCAGCAGCAGAGGAGTGGCGGGCAGGGCAGCCTCTGTCTCTCCCCTCCCGATGCCAGAGCACCACGAGCCAGGCTGTGCCCTGCTTCCCCTCCAGTTCCAATCTCGCAGCATCTCTGCCCAATGAGAAACTCCAGGCAAAGAGGGCAGCTAGCTGGACCTTCCCCCTGTGGCCAGGTCCCTTTATTTCTCTTAAGTGCCCAGCAATTTGTTCCTTAGCAACAAGATATGGGGGAAAATTCCTTTAGGGAAAAAGAAAGAACAGGGAACATCTAAAACCCCAACAGATGTGTGAAGGAGAATAGTCACGGTAAATAGGACATGGTCTGTAAGGGAGAGTGCATATCAGTAAACACAAATTGGGGAAATTTTGCCTCATTCTTCTGCAGACTGAGAAAGCTGCTTGATTCTTCCTCCTCGGCAACAAATGACAGCACAAAAAGTGATCACATTATTAATTCAGATGAACAGTTACACACACCCTTGCGTTATATAATTATTTCATTAAAGTGAAGGATCAGTTTAAAACATCATTAAAATCTAACCAGCCGAAAGTAATATGATTCTACTGACATTTGACTTAATTAAAATCCAAAAGTTAGGAATATTGAAATAAGTATTAGCTCCAGAGAGTCTCTGAAGAAGCAGCATCAGGTACCTTACCCTCCCATGCTTCTCAGAGAGCAGGGGGGCAGCAGAAGGAGCGAGGAGTTCTTGGGGATCCCAACTCGGTAAAGATCAGCAAAGCCAGCAGTAGAAGTGGGCTGCACACAGTTGTTCTAAATTGTTATAAATGCATATTGTATTGTTGGCTTTTTGCAGATATTAAAATGAATGTCATATGTGTAATGTAAGAAAATGAAGTGGTATGGAAATAGTTCATTTAAAAAAGTAGTGTGATTTCTTAAGATTATATCATATGTAGAATGTTTCTTTATGTAGTTAACTAAGGATAGCAAAGATGAGCAAGGAAATTCCCCAAATTCCTGGACTATCTGGTTGAAGATAACATCGACAGGCCTCAGACCCTGGAATAAAGAATCTATCGATCAGAAGTGGAACGCAGGATAACCGGATAGGGGGGGACTTGAAACCCAAAGAGATACCAAAAAAGGAATAGTTGAATGATGCATAGAAATCTATGAATATGTATGAGACTCAGGCATTTAACAGAAGAAGTTTGTTAGCTAAGGTGTGCCTCTGGCATTGTGCCAAGCACCCAGCCATATTAACTCTTTGCTTTATTTCTGTCTCCTATTGTCCTTTTTATTAAACCCCTTATTAAACCCTTTAAAATTTTACCAGGAGTGAACCTCGTTTTTCACATAAATATCCTCGAGTCAGTCAAGCAGGGTTTCCAGATTATCAAAATAAGTTTTACTCATTCCATTCAGTCTCAAGAGTCAAAGAATCAAATTGATTCTCTGAACTGCAAGAAACAATGGCTCCAAGCCAAAGCCCGCTGAAACCGAGACAAAGATCCCCTGCTGAGTTTAATAGCTTGCTGAATCTCACCCAATGCAAGTAGTTCCCTTTTTCTTTCTAGAATGGGTTTCTTTTTCCGGTAGCAGCTTCACACAATTTGGATACCTTTATTTGAACAGTGCTCTTCTCTTACACACAATTTCAGATTTGTACTGTTTCCAATACTTTATAATTTTGCATTGTCAAGACACTTTTCTCCATGGTTTCAGAGAGTGAACTGACCTAGTTAAAATTAAAGATTGCCATCATAAATTAGATTAGGATGGCCTAGTGGTCTGAAAAAGCACTGTAACATGCTGTGTTTGTCTTAATTTCCTTCAGTAAGAATGAAAAAGGCGGTTATTAGAGATACTTAGTTTACACTGTTATAATTGCAGGTCTGATGATATCCTATTGGGATGCAACAAGACCGAATTATCAGCTACATCAACTAGAAATATAATAATTTTGTTTTATATTTAGCTATGAGATTTCACATTTCATTTGAAAGGCATATGAATCTAGGTAGTAATAAATAGTGCTTACTGACATCAAGGATATTTCTACCTTTGTAACACTGTCTGTCTATGCTGGGAGCTCTCAATCTTATCCCAAGCCTTGGAGATTGCAAGAAGTGGATGACTTGCTCACTGTATCTTAGCACAAGCCCAAGGTCTCTGTCTATGAACTATGAATACAGCAGATATCCAAAGGGTGATTAATGTTACTAGCCTCATCTTCCAAAAACATCTTAAGTCTGACTCTTTCTAGGCACAGTGCAAATACTGTGATGCTGAGCTACTGCTGGAATACCATCAGGCTCAGACTTTACATGCTTGCCCTTAAACCTGTGGGGCTTTTTTGTACAGTGAAAAGCAGACTAATGTCTCCTAAAGAAGGCTATTATCTCCTGTCAGTCCTATTGTTCCTGTAAATACCTCTCATCACTACTAGAAAAGGACAGGAGGATAATGGATATTCGTCCTGAATGGAGTCCAGAAGCACTTCACCCTGGCAACTGCATCACTCTTTGCAGGCAGAATCCCTGCAAATATTAAAGTGAGGCCTATTAACAATAATGCATAGATAATAATTCGTAAATAATTGATGTTGACATTGCTATTTGATGCTGTGTATGGCTCTGCTGTGCACATGGTAGGCTGAGTGGTTGGCTTCGCTGGTAAAAGCTGCATTTCTCTTTGGCTTGTTGATATCTAGCTGTCTGTCACTCCAATATCTAATGGATAGGTGTGTAGTGATTGTTATGCTGAGCCGCAGGATGCCAACACTTCTCCAAGATGTGGCAGCAATTCCCCACAACTCTGTATCAGACCATAACTCTTTCTTATCAAGCCAATTTTTAACACAGCTGCAGCCCAAAGAGACTCTCTTTTCGATCAATTTTTCATTGTGTAAACTGTTACCGTTTTAAACCTATTTTCTGCTCTTTTGCATACTTTGCTGTTTGTTACTAAGAATTCAATCTATTACTCAAAAAATGCACCTGGGACTCATTTTTGCATTGATTGTGGAATGGTTTTGTTATTTTTGGGGCTATGGCTGCTTTATAGATGTCATCTTAAAGGTGTATTGGGACACTTAGATCTGCTGTTCTCTTCTTTCCTTGTGTAAAGTCAGTTGATATTTTGAAAAGAGAGTAGGAAGAAAGAGATGGGATAACTGAGGATGGAAAGACTTGTGACAATGAACAGGGAAACAGGTTTTCTTGCTTTTTCTTTTGGAGGAACCCATCTTGTGTTTGTACCACTTCTGTGTGGCTGCAGCAGAAGGTTTCTTCTTCTCCATGCATTTTCTATCATCTTGGGTTTCTGCCTCAAGTGTCTCACCAGTTTATGCTCTTGGGATATCTCTGTGTGAGTGCCGTGTAGTTCTTACTATCAGAGAAAAGCACTAATGAGAAATGTGCCCCTCCCAGCATCCAGCATTGTATAAGAATGGTTCCTACAGAGTGCCTGGTAAGATTATCAGCTTCCCTCAGCTTTTGGTAGGACCATTTTGTTTCCATCCCCGTATCCTAGCAGCGCTATTTAGCCCCACCATGTTCTATCCCCTATGCTCCAGAAGGAGCTTGGTTTCTAGAGATGAACACACATTTCATTTTCTTCCATATCAGCAAGGCTACAAAATCTAAGTCTTCTTTCCTAAGACATAAAGACACCCTGAAGCATGCTCATAGAAGGGTTTTTCAAACTGGGCTAGCTGGAAGAGGGAGCACTACAAGAGAAGGGTATGGGAGCACAGATTTTAATGAGCAGACGGGAAATTGATTGAGGGTCAGGCAAACGTGTACTAACATAAGGCAAGTTGTGCTGGTGAAAAATCTAGCATAGGTGAAAATAGAACAGCTTGGAAGTTATTTAACAATGCAGAGCGCGCTGCAGTGGTTCAGAACAGCCAGGAAGGAGTGTCTGAGATAATAAATGCTGTAGTGGAGTTTAGGTGGCTGTGAGATGTTTGTCCATGCTGAATAGCATTAGCAGCTTGTTAAAGCCAAGGGAAAAATAAATCACTGACTTCAACAGACTTCATTGTTTTTTAAGTCCTTACATTTAGATTTACACAGTGAACTGGACTGCCAGAGTGCATCTTGAGTTAGTGTGCTGGTGCTCCTCAGCTGAAGGAATTATCTTGATTTATGTGATAAGCAGGATGCACACTTAGAGAAAACCAAGGTAGTTTACTCATGCAGGGCCTTACAAGCTTCAGTGCCTGCACACAAGCTCCCTTTTGCACTATTGCCTGGGAGAAATTCTTGGCTGTGGTCCTCAAGTTTCCTGAAGAATTTTTAGCAGATGGTTAGCATTATTTATTCTTTTTAAGGGTGAAAAAATCCTGCTATCTAGTATTTCCACTGAAGAGATCTTACACCTATTGAATCTGAAATCCTTTGGGTTTCTTTCTTCACTCTTGACATAGAAATCACCTCACTGTTTATATTCCAGCAAACCCAAAGCTTTCTCGTCCACAGCCTCTCAGGATCCATTTAGACAGCGAGGCTTATTCAGATGCCAGCACTCATATCAGTGCTGCATTTTGTGCTTGAATGGTTTAGCACTGTGAAACTTAACTCCAAGACAAGCACTTGAAAACCCTGCCCAAGGGACAAAGCCTACATTCGGCCTCCTGTATTCCATATTTGCCTTCCTTGACTCATCATCTCTCCTGAAAATTTCCTTACCTGTCATTTTATTACCTCACACAAGCATATGGTGGACAACACTGTACAGAGTTTAAAGAACAGGAGTCATGACTCTGCTATACCTCATGCTGTCTATGCCAGCCAGCTTTGGAGATCTGTCTGCCCTAATTTTTTTTTAAAGCTATGTCATCAAGTCTGTTTTACAACTTTGGTTGGTAGTTAGAAGCTTTGTATTATTGAAGGGCTTAGGGTCACCCTGTAGGCACGCTCACAGACCATCGCTCAAGTAAGAAGGAAAGGTTAGTCATCTAACCGTTCCTGCCAACTTTCCATTCTCTGTTTAACTCTCTGAGGAATTTTCAGGAAGACAGGAGATAGGCATGATCCCATTTTTTGGTTTTGTATGCAACTGTGGTAATGGAGGTGTGTGAGAGAATACCTGCAGAGTGCAGGTCACGGAGAGATACAGGATCTGTGTAATCAGGGACTGTTGATCGGCAAGAGAGAGAATACGGAACTGTGAGAAGAAGGAAAGAGAAAGTGGTAGACCGGTGGAGAGGATGTGTATTGTCGGCGGAGAGAATGTGTATTGCCGGCGGCCAAGATTACAGCCTGGAGAGAATGTGTATTGCCGGCAGATGGATCACAGCGCGTCAGATAGGACACTCAGACAAGATAGAGTCAGTTAGGCTCTAAGCAGCAAGTGAGATAGGGAACAATGAAGCTGTACAGAAGGACTTGGCAGAGAGTGTAACCTTGATGCAACATGGTGAGCGTGGGAGCGTCTGGTATGTCTGTATCGGCGTTAAGACCCCCTTGGTATGCAGAATATAGATACAAATAAGAGAAACTGAAACTTAGTTGCATTTAGCTAGCAGCCAATGAGGAGCTCAGATTTTGCACTATGCATGAGCTAATTATGATGCTTATAAAATAGATGCTTGTACAACTAATAAACGGAGCATTCACGTTAACTCTGTGAGTGAGTGTCTGACTCCCGCTCGCCGCAACAGAGGTGATAGAATCAGCAGTAGTAAAACACGGGAGAAGGTGGGCGGAGATGGCACTGGGGGTACCAGTAAGACAAATATTCCCTGATTAGCCATGGTATGTGTGTGCGTGTGACTGTAGATGGAGACAGCACATCTCCAAAAAGTTTGATGAAAGGTTAAATAATCTTTCTTTTAATAATGAACCTCATGAGGCTTTCTGAGGCTGCTACAAGAGACTAAGTGAACAACATCACTGCACAGTTCTTTTAACAATCCTATTATTTTCCATCATTGAAAATGATTTGTTTTACAGGTCAGATGCCCTATTAGTATTGTTAGGATTTCTTGTCGTTCTGACATCAGTTGCATTTTATCCCTCATGATTTCTAGAATTTATTTAGTGTTGATTTTTTTTCAGTACAGCAACAGCTTAATCCTCTTGCTATCTCATTACAATAGGAGAAAATTGAGATTGCTTGAGGGACATTAGTTAATAAACCCACTGCCTGTAATTCCCAGACCACTGATGCATTTTTCCATCTTTATTTAATGGGATACTAGTTTTCACATTGAAATATCCAGGCTCTAGCAGTAGAGAAATGCTACAGATAAATTCACACCGAAGGGGAAAAAAAACCAACAGGAAATGGTTACTGTTTTAAATGAAGAAAGAAAACCCTTATTAGGCAACTCCATATTTTTGTTTGACTTAAAGCTGAAATTTAAACCTGATTCTTCTTTTGCAGTGGTTTTATATTTGTCTCAGTGACTTCAGAGGAATTAATCCTAATTTACAGTGGTATGAGAAAAAAATTGGATCGCTGGGGTCTTATTATTCCAGGTGATAACCAATGACCTGGTAGAACTTTTAATTCTCTAGCTAGGGGGATGCTGTAAGAATTAAGAGGTTGGTTGTTGCACAGACAGGAAGATGAGAAAAGGCAAAGCAAAAATAAAGTGCTTCAAGCTACCTTATTCCAGGGGGCTTGTCCTCACAGGCCACAGAGGATGGCTTTGCATTTCCATTAACCCACTATGTTCTTGGAATTGCATTTTTCAGGCATTTTCTCCAGGCTGTTAAGAGAGCTCACTGACAGTGTCCAGATGCACAACATACTCCTCACAGTGATCAGTTCTTGTTCTTAGTCTCTGCCAACATCTCTTTCATCTCCTCATCCCTTTTATTTTAACACTCAGGGAGAATAACCATGTTTTTAAATCAAGTGGCTTCTCTGCAAAAGAAATTAGTGGTGAGCAATGCAGGGAGCAAGCAAGCACATAGACAGTCAGCCAGACCATCCTTTTTTCCATTTGCAGTTTACCGTGCAGCCTAATAAAGACTCTGGAACAAAAAGCAGCTTGGTATATTACATATTTAGGTATAAACTACAACTGGCTTACTCCACCTCAGTGATGGCAGGCAACAGCTCTTGGTTCTGTGCTTGGCCATAATGGGAGAAGCCTAGTCTGCCTCCAGAGTAGGCTTCTCACATTCCCAAGGAAGGACACAAACTGCATTTATCTGTCCTACATCACTACTTCCCTGTGTCTTGGAGGCTATCAGTGGTACACATATGACCACTAGGAATCTCTGTCTCAGTCTGTTTCCATCCTTGTGCACCATACTGCTTATGTTCACCATGCTCTGTTGTGCTGTGTATTCTTCTTCAGGGTCCCACTCTGCTCTGTCTCATAATCTTGTGGCTTTCAGATCCTCCTGACAAAATCTTGTTTTCTGTCTCTGATTCTGCCTGGCCAAAGACAGGTTGCTTCATCTGATCTCCCTGTCTCCTATATGTGCAATTCAGCCCCATCCTCCTTCCCTGGTTTGATCATCTGCCCAGAAGATCTTTTTCTTCAGTCTCCTTACAAACCATCCACAGGCGGGTTGGAAAGTTACTGCTTTAATTTGACAGCATTTGGTACTCATCACGCTCAGGTCTGAGGCAGTGCACATTACACCTAGATTCAACAGCATGTGTTTAGAGTTCCAACTATGCACTGAAATCAATAACAGCAGCCCAAATAGGAATTCAAAGCCTAAATGTTTCATTGGCGATGAGCTTTGGTCCTGTAACGATACTCTGAATTAACTTAACCTTCCTTAAATCCTTCCAGCAAGCACACGTTTGTCCTTTCACTCTGGACTGCAAACAAAGAGTTTGCATTTACAAATGATCCATCTTCTACAAAAAGCATAATCCCTCTCAGCTCCTGAGTTCTCTAACACAAAGCATTAATATCTTTGCTGAGGGGATAAAACCCCATTCTTGATTGAGAAAACTGAACAAAAAGGCATTTGATCTGATTGACACAGCTATTCTGGTTGAATTGGGTAGTATGTTTAATCAATAAGATTTGCCCTTCAGAATACTAATGCTTATCTTGTAGCTGCTGCTTCTCAAAATACTGTTTGCTATAGAATTATTTGTTTGATATGATGGACAAATGTCTGACTCTATCAAGAAAGCCTGAAAGTCACAGAGTGTGACAATGGCGCTGTTCTTTGGGAGCCCAGGTAGGATAGCTTATAGAGATCCACTCCACCCTTCATTTCTTAGCATATCTATTAAATATGTTATATTTTCTTTCAAGTGGATGCAGACTTCCAGTGTAGTAGTATATAGTGACTATGGCTACCGTGGACTTTTATTTGGAGATCTCAAAGGATAATCCAGGAAGCAGTCATTCAGTTTCAGATCAGTAAGGTTTACTTAATGTCAGTAGTTATGGAAAGGGAGCCCCGGTGGTGTAGTGGTTAAGCATACTGCACAGTAATTGCCGGGGCCTGGGTTCGATTCCCGGCTGGGGATACTCCCTGGGCAGGCAGAGCTCGTTAGCCCTGCAAGGGGGCAATCTGCCTACATCCTGAGGAGGACCTCACTGCCACTGTCCAGAATCGCTTTGGCCCGGCAGAAGAACCTCGGGATTAAAGGGTGGGCTCAGATCTGCGCGCCCTGTGTCTCACCTAAAAAATCCAGTGCGCAGGCTGGAAGGTCTGAAAGGAAAAAGAGACCTTCCCCGGATCTTCGTACGCGAAGGCTGGCCAGCAGTTATGGAAAAGTGACTTTTTCATGCAGTTTTCAGACATTAATGAAGATTGACAGATGTATTAGAATACTAAAATACAAATCAGGCACATTTTTTTTAATCAGTGCCGCTTAGCTCAGTAATATCCTTTCATACAAAAAATAGGTTGTAGGAGGTATAAACTCGCAAATTACCATTGGAAAGAGGGCTACTACATCTGGATCATCTCTCTAAACCTCTACAGGCTCTTACTGCAATATAATTATTAAAGATATAGGCACTGGTGTCAATATACTATTGGATTTGGAGTAGTTTGTTGAAACTTCAGCAAGTCCTGAGTCATATTCTCTTTAAAGTTTCATTTAAAGTCAAACACAATGAGTACTTACTGGTGCAAGTGATGAAAAAAGAATTAGCCTTTATTCTGGGAAGTTTGACTATAATTTAACTATTATTCTGCCAAGAGACTACATCTTTGTGCAAACTGCTAGATAGTCAGAAAAAAATTGTGGGATTTTTTTTTCTTTAAACACACCCTACATAAACAAATTGCTTTGAACAAGATACGGAGGCTGCAGAAATATAACATTGTGTTTGTCTTGGCTGGCTATTGCTGTATCCATGAATATTTTTCCTACCTGTTTTTAAATGAATAATGATAGTGTAGGTTTTCAACAGATAGCAGTGATGATTTTGGAAAGCTTTATACATTTACTGAATATTTTATGCACTTTAAAAGGGCTTTCTTTAACTTACTGACAAAGGCGATTGGTGTTTACATAATTATAAAAAACCCCCAAACCCCCAAAATATATTTGAGGTGATCCTACCCTTAAAATAGAGAGTTTGGAAAACAGTTAAGGATTTGGCTAATTTTTAATAGCACCTGTGAAGAAGATAGTGGAATATTTTAAATACAAAATTGTAGAGGTACATAAATGTTTACAGTTCATGAAGGAAAGCAATTGAAAATAATATATTTGTTTGTTCAAAATAAAGTGGTTACCTGCTTCACACACAGCCCTTGTGGAATTGAGTAGTTCTCAATAGTATTAGAAACAACACAACTGTTTCAACATAAACAAGGAATTGTTCAATAGTATCAGGTAATTTTTTATTTATTTAAAAATATCCAAGTGTTCAAAATAAGTAAGGTCTACAAAATACATACATCTATATGCACTGCAAATGCCCCCTAGGAATTTTTATACCGGTTACTCAGTTTAAAAAAGAAAAATTGACAAAGGCGTGGCAGTCTCAAAAATAATGTATGCTTTTACATTTCAGGAAAGAGAGGTAGCTGAGTAAAAGAAATATGTTAATATTGGCAACCTCTGCTGAGAGAATTATGGCAATATTATTGAGGAACACCTAAGATTCCACAGAGAAGCAGCACATTATGAATATTTCAGCTGTAGTGCAAGCCTCAATCAGATAAAATAAAGCTTCGTTACTGCTACTGAAACTATCTTATTTTATTCTGGAAGTTCTGGAGTTTTAAGCTCTTTGAACACAGTAACTGAAGAGAGACTAGAATCAGGACATGAAGTAAGAGGCTGGTTTTTTTTAGCTAGGGACCTTGCCCCCCACAAAAGCCTTATCTTGTTTCTCTGTTGTGTCGAGCTGCCTCGCCATGAAGCTGCAGCTTGGTGGAGGGAGAGCGTTCATTTCTTGCCCAGACAAGGGGCTCTGCTGCAATTCACACTTTTGCTGAGAAAATGCCACATGCTGAGCCAAGTTCATTTGTACTTGAACTCCATTAAAGCTAATGGGCTTTCCCTGGGGACGAAGATGGTTTCTTGAAGCTAGGTGGAAATGAAAGAAGACATCACTTAGGGGAGCTGAGACATGACTGAAACGGAATATGAAACTGTTTATTCCTTGGTCAGGAGATGCTTTTCTTTTTCAGTTTACGTTGGCCTGGAAAGAATTTTATAGCATAGGATATTCATATCCTTGTATAGGCTGGATAATAAACTATGCACTGGGAAGCACAGGCTTCCCGACTGGGCAGCTTCCTCTTCCTTCAGCCCACTGCTGCTTCAATCTCACTCTTGCTAATCTGTCTGTTGATTAAAAACTGTTAATTATTTTAGCATTTCTTGCCTTAACTGAGATCTTCTTTTGAGAAAAAAAAAATCTAACACTTTATTAGTTCTTAAGCTAAAGTCAGTAGTGATGTATGTGTTAATTATTAACTGAAATGTATTTTAGAGCTTGCTTTTGCCTGGGCACATTTGGTAGTGGACCATCAGCTGAAAGTTTTGGGAAGGTCAGCCTTCAAGGGTGTTAGCGTCTTAGGCTGCAAGACTCCAGACTTCTTTCCTAACTTTTATTTATTAGTACTTTCTCAGTTCTCCCAGAATTTGTGCTATCAGGATTTCTGCCTGTCTCTGGGCTACCAGAGCACCCTTGCTGGGAAACACAGCAATGACACAGAGCACTTGTGCTCAGCACTGACATTCAGATTCATTTGATGTCCCTAAACATCTTCTACGCTCTTCTTCATCTTCTCTATGAAGAGTCACTGTGTCTCCAAAATGCTGTCTCCTAGGTCATGTAACACAGAAATTAGGAATGGGAAGGGAGTTTAGGGAGTTTAGCCATATATCAGGACAGAGCTCTGAAAACCATCCTCTTCAAACTTCTATAGATTAGAGCCTTTTTGAAGCGATGTCTGACTTTGAATTTTTATGTTGAGACAATATAAGCTGATCCCTCTGTATCCAGAGTACAATGTCTTTCTCGATATGCCAGATGTAAGAAAGCGTCACTTTTCAACTCAGATTATATAGAGACCTGTGTATAATTGCCTCATTCAGACTTCACTGTCAGACAAAGCGATGTCCGTGACATTTCCTTAGGCACCTTCTAGCAAATTCAACTACAGATAAAGGTGTTCATCTGAAAAACTCATCTCACAGTTTCAGATTGGTTGGCATCAGAGACAAAAATAAATATGAAAATGAGTGGTCCCTCAAGAAAGACTGAAGCAGGCTGCCTCTGAGTACGCAATGTCATACAGTGTGCTGGAACCTGTATATGGTTACTTCTTACGTAAAGCATACGACCCGGGCCTGAGAGCACATATGATTAATGGTGCCAGCTGGAAGACGCTCGTAAACTCACCCAAAGTTCACTGTATGGAAAAATAACTACCTGATGACGTTTGCTGCAACGTGGCATCAGGAGATGGCAAGTTTCTTGCTTGAATACTATGACAGGGGAAGCGGTGAACAAAAGAGTTGTGAGGATGTGCTAGTAGTTTTTTAATAGGTAGTTCACAAAAGGACAGTGGGAGGTGTATCTTCTTCAGAAATGCTACTGGGAAAGGTCTGCCATTCAGAGGGAAATGGGAAAGTTCTAACCCTTACGTATTCTGCCATTCAGAGGGAAATGGGGAAGTTCTAACCCTTACGTATTTTGATTTTCCCCTGAGGAATAAGTCTCTAGTTTACCTACAAATCAAGGGCAAGAGACCTCTAACCCTCCTAAACTCAGAGAAGAGCTGTGACTCCCTCCAACTGCACGCAGTGTCCAGCTGTGCTAAGGGTGCAAAGGGCTTGGAAAGGGAGGCTCAAAGGTACCAGGACAGGATGGTTGTGGTGAAGGAAACACCCAAGGCATACCTACACCAACCACCTTGAGATGAGAGCTCAGTACTGGAGTTGGCCTCTCCATTCCAGTCTAGGATTTGTTGTGAGACCTTTACAAGTAGATGTCCCAGGGCTTTTACGAAGCATGCTGAGGATATGAAAGACCAAGCCTCTTCTCTGAAATGCCAAAGGTTACTCCATAGGCAAAGTGGGTCTAAGCCTAGACGCACAGGTCCTGTTCCCACCCACCAGGCTGGCAGAGGAAGCACCTCATAAAATCACAGAACCACAGAATCATTTGGGTTGGAAAGGACCCTCAAAGATTATTCCATGGGCAGGGACACCTTCCACAAGACCACGTTACTCAAAGCCTCATCCAAGCCAGCCTTGAACACTTCCAGGGGTAGGGCATCCACAACTTCCTGGGCAATTTGGTTCCAGTGTCTCACCAACTTCACTGTAAAAAATTTCTTCCATGTTCAACCCAAATCAATTCTCAGTTTCAAATCATTGTCCATTGGTCTATCGCTACAGGTAAAAAATCCATCCTCAGCTTTCTTGTAACTCCCATTTAAGTACCGGAAGGCTGCTTTAAAGGGTCCCCAGAACCTTCCCTTCTCCAGGCTGAAGAGCTGCAACTCTTTTAGTCTTCGTAGGAGAGATTCTTCAGCTCTCTGGGCATCTCTGTGGCCTCCTCTGCACTCACTGCAGCAGGTCGGTCTTGCGGGCAAGGGGTGTCGTGGCCACGGGCGACCCGCGGACCGAGCGGCTGCAAGGAGGAGCCCGTTACTGTCCCCTCAGGCCGGGGCAGATGCGGGGCGGTGGCAGGGGCAGACGCGGGGCAGGGGGAGACGCGGGGCGGTGGCAGGGGCAGACGCGGGGGCAAACGCAGGGTCACTCATCCGCCGCCACCGCCCCCTCCCGGCAGGGCAGCGGCGCGGGGCGGGGCCGGGGCGGGCCGCTCCTCTGCCCTCCCTCAGCGGCTGCGGCGCCCGGCCTCTTTGTGCCGCCCGCCCCAGTACCCGTTGTCTTCCGCCTCGCCCCGACCCTACTTCGCTCAGCTCCGGCCGCCGACGCTGCCGCTGAGGGGATCGGCGGGGCAGCCCGCCCCCGCTCTGCTGCGGGGCTTCCCCGCCTCCCTCGCCGCCCCGCTGCCGCTCTACCCCGCCTCGTCCCTCTGCCCCCGGTGCGGGCTACTCGCCACCGCCTCCCCGGGCTGCCCGTGAGCCCACCGTGCGCGCTGCCGCCCGGAGCTCCCCCGCCGTCGGGGATGGCGCGGCTGGCAGCGCCTGTGCGCGTTTGAGGCGGAGGGGCGAGCCCGCCGCCGCCGCGGGAGGAGGAGGAAAAGAAGGAGGAGGAGGAGAGATGAAGCGCTTCCACCCTGGGGTCGCGCTGCTGCTCTCGCTGCTGTGGGAGGTGAGGTGGGCCGTGGGGGGAGCGCTGCCCTGCGGCGCCTGCGGCAGCCCCGGGTTCACCCCGCGGGGTCCGCCATCGGTCGCGACCTGGAACTGCGCGGCCGGCGGAGGGGAGCTGCAGCCCTCACCGAGCCTTGGGGCGTGAGGGGGCGGTGATTTATTTTGGGGTTAATGTCTTTGCCGGAACAGGCTTGGCTCCACAGGCAGTGCGCGGTCAGGGGTGCGGGGGAGCTGCGGGGCCGGGCTGGCCGAGATCCGGCGCGGCTGCGTGTGCTGTGGTCACGGGCGCTCGCGGCGGCCGGGTGTCCGGGTGTCCGGGGTTTTACTGCAAGAGCAGAGGAAGATTATCCGCGGTGTGATGGAGCTGAGTAAGAAGGGACCTATAGGCAGGGGCACAAGCTGCTGGAAGCTGCCCATTCCCAGCAGACTGACAGACTGTCCAGGGGACCCAAAGCGTGCGCCTGTCAGTAAGGGTTAAACGGAAGATGCATCTCTTGTTTTCATTTTAAGTGGCCTTTCGTGGACGAAGTGTCCATTGCGAGCTAGGTAGAGGTGCGGCGGCATCAGCTCCCGAGGAGCGGTGGCGGCACCGAGCAGCGTGGTCAAACTTCTGGGAAAACCTGTATAGCGCAGCATTCGTGCTTACAACAATCAAACAAGCAGACAAACAGTGAATTATGAGCTTTCCTTAACTGGAGGAGGGATTTGTGCTACGCAGTTATAGAATCATAGAGTAGTTCGGATTGTAAGACACCTTAAAGATCGTCTAGTTTCAGCCTCCCTCGCATGGGCTGGGATGACGCTGGATCTGGGGGTTGGGAAACGAGCTCTTCTTTTTCAGCGGGCGAATCGGTAAATGTTTTTGAGGACGAGCTGTCTCTTGGTCTGTGGTTTAACCGTGGGGCTGGGGGCGAGCAGGGGACATCAGTAGCTCCCCTGGGACAGACCCGTGCGGGCACGCTGCCGTGTGCAGCTCCCGGTGGCAGGTTTGCCAGCGTGCTGGAGTCATCGCCGGGACACGTGCGGTGGCAGCGTGCCGGGGTGACTTCGGAAACACCCGTGGGCTTGTCTTAGACATATCTTTACATTTATAGAGCCCAGAGGCAATGTAGCTGAAAGTGTCAGAGAGGTGAAAGACATGTGTTGCCTCTGTGATGGAGCAGTTTAGACAGAAAATTAATTAATTCTTTTTGAAAAACAACATGTCACCAAACCCATACATGGAAACCAGAGTGCTGGCTGTGTAATTACTGCTTTTGGTAATGGATATAATTCATGAAAATGATGTTTACTACGTGTTTATGCCACCTACGTAGATGAATGATTTCTGGTGTGTTGCCCACTATGCTATCCAGCATCATCCCATTAAAACACTCAGATCAAAATCACTACTTAATGTAAATAAATGTAACTCTTTACAAGTTAATTGGTTTGCATCTCCTTACCCTGGCTGTAAACCTGGCCCTGATCCTGTCCCTCAATTGCTCTTGACTCTGCAGCAACTCTTCAGAAAGCAGGAATAGCGAAATGTCGATTAAATGAAAAAAAACACCACCATTTCCCTGAGGGCTTTTGTTCATCTGAGACTGTGAAAGGTTTTGCCCCTCCAGAATCTCTTTGATTAGATGTTTCTGCTCTCTTAACATGTATTCTGCTGAAAAAGATCATTCGTGCCTGAAAAAAATAATTTGCATAAATCCTCATTGGAGCTAGCCAGTGTTGATGTTATTTAAGCTTTTGTACTGGTTTTAATTGTGGGTTTCCCCCCCCTTTTTCTTTTAATCTAGAATGTTTGTTTTGCCATCTGATTTTGTGTGATTTTTTTTTTCTTTTTTGGAAATGCTTAGGGTTACCTATTAAAATAAGATACTGTGCAAATAAGGTTGTATTCTGCAGGCTCAGAAACAGAGTTCTGGGGATTTAAATAACTTGATTGGAGACATCTGGCTGTTTTGAACGTTTTTATTACATTAAACTTTCACTGTTTTCTGCACAAAGTTCTGTACTGGATATTCTCTGAAATAGCGTTGCTGCAATTGTTTTAAGTGTGTTTGCAGCTTCAATTATTATTGAACAGAGCATGAACTGAGAAATACGGTTTTCATTCATCATTTTGGAAAAGGCTCTGACTGTTACCCAGATACTGTGGAGAGGAACCCATTTAGTCTGTGAGAGCACAATGCAGTAGTTTACTGATTCTAGCCAAGTTTTCCATGGTTGGATTACCCAAAGTACTTGTTGAAAATGTTCGTGTATTGCAAAACCACTGTTTCTGGTTATGTTGATGAAAGGAATGAACTCCTTCACAATTAAGTATACATCAAGGTCACGGTGGGTGTGATTTTGGACATGCAGAGTGTGTGTGTGTGTGTTTGTGGCTTTCAGGTTGGAGCCTAGTCAGTAGCTGGCTGTGCCAGTCTCCCACGAGGAAGTGGTGGTTTGCTGTTCCTGGTGTAAAGGCAGAAGATGCAGAAGAGGAGCTGAGGGGCAGGGGAAGAAGCTTCCATGTGCTGGTGCATGGTTTCGTGAAGGTGACTAAAGGCATCACTGTCAAAGCAGGATTTACACATAAGAAATTGCTGGCTCTTGATGCTAAAATGCCAGTTCTTGTTCTAGACAAGCTTGAGATGCACTAATTACAGAAACACCCAGAGAGCACTGTGATGGTGGGGGAGGGGAATTAATTTTGAGTTTTCTTCTTTGATGAGGGTTTTTCACTGCCACCACAGAGACCATGGTGGAAGAAAAATCTCCAACCCCAGGATCTAGAAAGCTCTGCTCTGAGAAGACCTTGTTATTAGGGGAGAAAATCCAAAGATGCCTTGTGTTTTGCTCATGACTTATTTGCAGTTGAACAGTTTTAACAAGTAAGGTAAAATGAAGTGAACAATTTGACAGGTAATTTTGGTTCTTGCAGGAAGAAATGAAGACTGTTGAACCTTTATCTATCTTTTTGTAATTAATTTGGCTACTTGGAGATGGCAGTGTGTTATTAACTGCAGTTGCTTGAAATGCCCTTTTTCACCTGGAGCCTGGATGTCTGGTATTCCCATCACATGTATGTGATGTGTGTGATTTCTGCACTCAACAATAACCAGTGGTCTTGCTTGCTAGCTTGGCTTGTGGTTCTGTCAGCAGGACTGTATTTTGTCTCACTTGGCTCTCAGTTTTATGGAAACATTTGAGGAGGTCCTTGAAATGATGCCTGTTCGGGGCATAGATCTCAAGATTTTCTGCTTCTGTTTTATCAGTGATCCTAAGGGCTGTTACTGTCTGAACTTAAATGCGACTTTAATGAATAGTGATGTATTTGGAATGGGGAAAAAATAAAACTAAACAGGCAGTCCCCCCCCCCGCCCCCGATGATGCAAGCTTATTTTCAGCCTGAATGAGGGCACCAGTGTCTCTGTGGGGCTTACTTCTAGACTGAGTGCTTACTTTCTCTCTCACAAGCTGTAGAAGTGCTGGATGGAGGAGAGCTCAGTAGCTGAAGCTCAGCCGAAGGATGGGGAAGCTGAACAGAGCTGTTTCAGGCCAATAGAGGACCCTGTCTGTGCTGCAGTGGTAATAAAAGTGTTTTATTGTTAGTGCTGCAGAGAAGCTTGCTGGGTAGCCTCAACTTTCAAAACTGTCAAATAATTTAGGTGCCTAAGCCTCTGGTTGGCCCATATGTTGTATCCAGGAGAATCTAGGAGCTGATGCAACTGTCTGAATATTTAAGTTAAACTTCTTAGTTAAGGTGAACAAGGCCTGTAGTAGTCGCTGTAGGTGGTATGAGCTGCATGTGAGAATCCCTCTACAAAGGTTTCCATGTGGCTATAAAAAATTGAGAACCTCATTTCTGGAAATACTAGTGTTGATGTTTCTACGCACCGAGTTTCTCATTACTGAGAATCATAATGCAGATGCTGATAGAAACACTGATAATTGGATGGCTGAAAAAAGTGATCAGTATAGTCCTCTTGTTAATTTGTCAGCTGAAAGATACTATATAAGAGTCAAGTGCCTTTTTAAAAAAGAAAAAGAAAATGGACATGTCATAGGAACAGCAAAATGTGTTATCTTGAAAGAAAATTCAAACAGTCCTGACAGTCTGTCATACAAGATTTGTTAAAGTAAGAACAAAGTTGGCTGGTGCTCTTCAGTTGGTTGACTGCTGTGTTGAGCTCTTTTAGTATTATCTTTCAAAGTGGACTTCAACAGGAGAAATTTTAGCAAATCAGAGAAACTGAAAATTTCTGTCTTTCGGGAAGAGGTTTGCTTGTGGTTTTTCTTTGATTGTTTGTGGGTTTGGTGTTTTTTTTTAATCTTTGTAGGAAGAGGAACATTAAGATGAGCAAACTCACCATTCATAAAGAAAAAGCTTACACCTTTTGATCATGGTAGGCACAGAGTTCGAAAGTTCATGAGGATTATGGGGACCACTCTGTCCTCCTCTCCCTACTCCTGTTTCTGGTATTTTTTCTATCCATTAGTGGTCATTTCCTTTATATAAAGTACTGTAAGAGTGTATGTACCCTTGAACGTGCAAATGTGCCTGCACACCAGTGTTGTTGTCTCTGTGATGTCCCTCTCTGTGGAAGCCCACTGATACTACCCTATCGATGTTTTAACTCTTGTTCTTTTGGTGGGGGTTGGAGGGAATAAGGGGAAATCTATCTCCAAAAACCTGCAAGAGAGTTGTTAGTGTAGATGTGTCCACAAACGCTCTCCTGCTTTTTAGTTTTGGTTACATAATGGACTTAACAGCTTAAATGATTTTTGGTGGTTTTTTGTCCTTACCCTCCTGCAGCTGGTTGCAAAGCAGCTATTGCATTGCTGAGTGAAGGCAGGAAAGAGCTTACTTATGATTTATAGTTTGGGGATCCAAGTGGTGCTGGCAAGCCTTCCCTGACTCTTGACAGCAGCAAGATGGGCTGTGATTTCCAGGTGGGAGGACTGAGCTCACACACTTTTCTCGCTTTCCTCCTGCTGAGGAGGAGACAGATTCGTGTTGGTTGTGGGAAGGGAATGGGTAGCTGACTGCCATTTGCATCCTCTAAGAGGAGGTGCAAATGGGGTTTTCTGGGCTTGGTAGTTTTTTTTTTTTGTTTTTTTTTCTTTAAGTTAAAAGAAGCATCTAGAAAATCTGTTTATATTTTCTTATGGCACTTAAAAATATTTAGCACTTTCCGTTATGATTTCTTCATAAAAGGGAAGTCCTCTGACGCTTTTCTCTTGGTACTTTCTACTCAGCTAATGCAGGTGGCTGGAAGGATGTGTTAAACTTGACCAAAGCAAGCCCTTAGACTTCATGTGCTCTTTTAAAATGGATTTAGCTAAAATCAGTGAAAAAAAGGAGCAGTTAAAACTCTTTAATTTAATACAAACTCATTTTGGTTTTACTCCTCTAAGAAGAGGCTTAGAAAAACTGCACTGAGTATGCCCATAATAGAGACTTGCTCTGGTCATCAGTGTAGGCTGAGTTTACAGGCAGAAACAGATAAATGCTTGAGCTTACGCTACAGAATTTAAAATAAAAAATTATATCTTGATGGGACAAGGTGGCTACCAATTTACTTCAATTTTTTATGATATAAAGTAAAATCCATATGAAAACCCATTACATAAAGCTAGCATATTTTACTTTTTGTGTCTAATTTTTGATTATGCTTTTTTGCTTTGCTTTTTCCTCATCAATGCAGCTGAGTTTGTTTTGCTGAAGGTTTTATTGAAATCCTGTTAGAGTTTGTTATGGCAAATATAAATTCTCTTTGGACTAGCAAAAGGCAAAGCCTTTCTGAAATCTATTTTTTTTGTTTGCTTGAATAGTGCGTTTTTTGGAAAATGAATCTTAGGTCTGTCTGAAGTCTGGGGACACAGCCCGGGGTCTTGGCATTAAATAGCAGTTTCATGACAAGGGAAAGCTAAGGTCTTAAAGAGTGAATATTATCACTTTCCTGATATCAGAACAGTAAGATATGAAAATGAAATGCCGTGACAGGTACTTCAGAAGGGCATGAGAGGGGAATCTGGGTTTATTGAATGCTTTTTTCTTTTTTTTTTTTTTCTGAGAACAATATATCTTGACAGATTTCTCACATATTAAATGAAAGAGTTATCACTGCTGAGTTAAAAATATCTTTCTTCAGAAGTGTGTCTTCAACTTCGTACTAAATAGGTGTTAGCTACACCTGTGTTTTAAATAGCTCAACTAAAAATCTCTTCCTGTTTCTCAATGACTCAGCTTTCAGTCTGGTAAATTTTTAAAAGGAAAGAAACTATCAAAACGCAGTTTCTAATCTGTATCTCATGCAAAGAAGATGTGGGTTACTGCTGGCAAGGGTGATCTCTAGTCCCTAGTTTTGCCAGCTCCCCCAGATCTGGTGACCCTGGGACCATGAAAGGACCGCATCAACCCACTGATGCCATGAATGACTAAGCCACAAGAAAGGGGCCAGGGAAAAGAAGTGAGAGGGAATAATTTTCCATTGGTTCAGCAGAGATTTGTACTGTGGTGTAGCATCATGAAACTTGCTGCAAGGGAAGAGGGAGAATGTATGGCTTGGAGGAGGACTGCTTGTTTTGGTAGCACACTTCTTGTTTCAATACATTAGGTGTCTTCTAATGGGAATCATAAAATCCTTTTGGTTGGAAAATACCTTTAGGGTCATTGAGTCCAATGGTAAACTTAACACAGCCACATCCACCACTAAACTGTGTCCCTAGATGATACTGCATTTGTACTGGGGTGGAAGGCAATCAGGCAGACCTTTTTCATGTTCTGCTAGAAGGGAAAATTCACAGAGTCTGTTGTTTTTTCTTTTTTTTTTTTCTTTTTCCTGAAAGATGCCATTAGATACTATTCTGGAAAAGTTAGTCTTATCATTTTCCCAAATCACCTGCCAAGCGTCTCTCAGAGCAGAAGTGCCCTACCAGGAGCTAATGGCCTCTGCAGCCTTTCCCATCTGTGGGGCAGGAGAGGGTCATGGATGGAGACCGTACTTCTGGGGAAGGTCCAGCATTAGTTGCAGTATGGGAGGGACTGTTGTCCTTGGGTCCAGCCAAAGGTAACTACAAACACAGTACTCCTCTGCTGCACCCTTCACCTCTCTCATTTGGAGGTCTAAAAAAATCCCAAAACCTTGGACTTTCCTTAAAAGTGATTGAATGGATCTGGGCATTAGTTTCAAAGTTCAGAGGCAGTGAAAAGTGGCCATTTGTGAAGGGTGATGTGGCGGGAAGTGTACCCAGACTCCAGTCCGAGCTGCACACAAGCCTTCTGTAAGCAGCTCACCCTTTCCAGCTGGCTTGGTCTCCTACCTCTAGCATTGATCAGTTGCATCAGGCAGCTAAAGAGCTGGCAATAGTTTTGAGGATGGATCCTTCCTTCCAAGGTCTTGTGCTGCTGTAACAAGATGTGAGGGCCATGGACCCCAGGAAGTACCAGGCCAGTACCTCTAAAGATTGTCCTTCTAAGGTAATTGTGTTTAATGTTTTCTTTTGCCTTTCTAGTTACATGCAATCCAGTCTGTTTGGATCTTCCCTGAGAGTATGAAGAAGTGGAGAACCCTGAAATGAAATTATTATGAGAGGAATGTGAGCATGTGGGAAGGTGGTGGGGATCTCACTGACAGCAGACTGAAGACGATGGGTAGCACATGTTATACTTGATGTGAGAGGAGTGTTTTGTTGTGCATATTTATCTTCTTGAGCCTCAGTCAGTGGCACTAAAACTCAAGGTAGGATGATGTAGACCTACTCTGCTTAGCTTGGTCTTGGAAGCAGTGTAGTTACGGTGACAGGCTTGTGCTGGTATGGGATTAAGAGCAGTCAGTGTGCCTGTGATCCAGAGGGATTGGTTGTCAATAAATAAAGATCTCTGTCAGTGAATGCATACTAGCAAAGAAAAATAAAATCAATGGCTGTAGTAGAAAAGATGGGCTTCTTTTTTCCTTCAAACTTGAGAGTTTTTTTGGCTGACACAGTTGTGTCTTTCTGCATGCATGTCTGATGGCTGTAGGTAGACTAAGAAAATTGATCTGTGTGTCCTGGTTGGAGTCTGTATTTATCCCTTTCTGGACAGAAGATGCTCCTTGTCTAACCAGAGGAGGCCAGATGTTTATACCTTGCTGGTTTTAGCACAGTGCCTTTAAGTGTCAACACAGGAGATTGATATCCAGCTGTGCAGCGCTGTTTAGACATGGTGATACGACAATAGGCAGTGTCAGGGTCTCTACCTGGGGAATTGTTTAGGTGTTGCTTAGTTGCTTAGTGTTTTGCTTCTCCTAATTTTATTAAATCTCTTCACTGAGGTGGATAGAAAACTTGTTAACTTAATGAATTACTTTCTGCTTTCCTCGTGATATCTGTAAATGTGGAAGCAGGCACTTCTCAATGTGGTTGGTGGGTGACTGTAAGTGCTTCAGTTTTTGATGCAAAAACCAGGCAAGGATGAGTCAAGCAAGTGTTTTCTTTCATTTCTGCTCCTCAGGGGAGAAGAATGCATTGCTCATTGCTACAGATATTTATCTCAATACTGGTATAAGTGAGATCCAGGAATTCACTGCTGTCTCTCTTAAAGTGTGAGTTTCCAGCTCAGGGCCCTATTTCCCTGCTGCATTTGGAGCCAGGGGTTTAACCTATTACAGGAAGGGTAATGGGTATAAAAGTCTCCCTTCATCTGTTTGAGTGCCACTAAGTGTGGCAGAATCTCAGTCTAAAAGAGAGGACACATGATCTCTGAACATGCTGCTTTCAAATGATCAGACAATTGTCTAGCCTAAAAAAAAACAAAGGGGAAGGACGGGCACATAAGAAGTTTTAGATTTACTTTTTCACGGTCTGCTTTTCTTTTTCAGGCTGACATTAGGTATTTCTGTCTTGAGTGCTGTCTTGCCTATCCCAAACATATATCAGTAATGATAACCATGATTTTCAGTGTTTAAAGCAGCAATGGTGCAGAAGATGTCTGCTGATCCTGGACTATCAAGCAGTGCTGTCATGATGGGCCCCAACGTGTGCGATGGGGTTTTGCATCCGGGTCCCCAGTTCTGCTCTGATCTGCTTTTTGACTAAAGCAACTCACATCTCCTGTGATACAGAGCTACTAATAGCATATGGGATTGAGTTAAAACTTTTCAGAACTGGGTCATCCTGTAGTTTGAGATAGTGTAAGATAACATTAAGCTGCTTCATTTTTTTTTTCTGTAGCCGAAATGGTAGTGGTCTCTGTTACTGAACTTGTGTGCATGCATCCCTGCCTAAAGTATATTATAGTGCTACACTAAGGCCGGGTGTTTGCCTGCATATTTCTTAGGATGACCTGTATTTCTAGGGAAACTAGGGAGCAGGGGAGGCATAAGTGCCTAATAATAGCCAGATACTAGAAGATGCATAATGGTGAGGAAAACTAAGGCAGTTTGGGGCTTTTGCATAATGCCAGCACCGTGCAGCCAGCTGAACTTAATGCTGAACTTGCAGCATGGTGATGGAAAAGTGTTTCAGGATCTGCAGGCGCTTTGTGCGTCTTGGAGCTTCTGTTTTCTGAAATTCAGGTCTTACATTTGTTTTCTCACATGGTGTGGGTAATACTTCTGATGCTGACTCCTTAAAGCCTTGGGTGATTATTATTAGCAAGTTGGGTCTCACTATGCCTTGTATGTGGCAATCGTCTGGATAGGTATCTGCAGTGTTCCTAGAAGGCATTGGATGGAATCCTGAAAATGCTGTAGGAGACACATTGGAATATGTCCAAAACCTGGCTAGTGAAACTTCCTGGCATGGCTGCGCTGACCCACACTGCTCGCTCTGCGAGCAGGTATGCCTGTCACAAGGCACCCTGTGAGAACACATTTAAGCAGCTTCACCTGGCTTTCCCTGTGAGCAAAACCCATAGCTGTGGCACAAAGCCAGGGGATTTGGATTAAACTTGTTTTAATTCTGTAGTAATCTTGACTTCCTATTTTTATTAAAGCCCTAATCCTGGGCTCTGTCCAAGGGCCATTAAAAGTCAGTGGAGACATCCCACTTGCTTCCAACAAGTGCAGGGACAGGCTGCCTGCAGGGTGCTGGGTGCCTTTGGTTTTGGTGTCTCAACCAGCTTGAGTTGCAGGTGACCTTTGCTCTGTGCACTTCTGGAGCCCAGTGGGTGGGGATGGTGGTGTCTTCCCCAGGCTGAAGGCACACACTTATGCTGCAAAGTTTGGTTGCCTTGAAGCAGCTCTTGCTGTCGCTCATCTGTGCACCTGCACTAGGCAGCACGTCCACCCATGGAGCTGCCAGTGTAACTCTCCTTGAGGAAGCAACTACTTCAGCTGGCCGCTGTCACTGTCCATGCTGCATAAGGAGAAAAGCATTGTAGTGATTATATAAAAGAGATTATGTAACTGGGTAATTTGGTAATTGCCTCTCTGGTGAACGCTAAGAATAGCTTGTGAATATGTGTTTATTTCTGTGATAGCCATCCACAGTGATAAAGCACTGGAAAAAGTGGGTGCTGGGCAGAGGCACAGGATGAAGTACTTGTGCCTGCTGTGTGTGTGTTTGCAAAGACTCCGCAGCTCTGTCGCTCCTGTGCTGCTCTGAACACATAATCTCCTGTTCCCCCTGCCCCACAGTGTGGTGTGAGCTGCTCCACAGGTGCAGTGAAGGTATCCAACTCCTCTTGATAAGCCTGTGCCACCTGCCTGTGGCATCCTTATGAAAACATGCAATGCACAGACAGAGCAGATAATGGAGGAGGGAACACATGTTGCTTCTCCATGAATTAGAGCCATTTTTTCTTTCTCTTGCTTCCCAGAGTATCTCTTTATCATGCTGAAGTTGCCAGTACCTCTTCTCCCCATCCCGCTCTGAGAAGTGTCTGGGAGGTGCTGGGCAATTTCCAGGGCTGGACAATTTCAGGGATCCTGATGAGGAGCAAGGAGGCTCATGGGCTGCTTTGAGACAACTGAGAAGACCATGTGTACTTCAGCCCTGCTCGCATCTCTGTTCGTGGGTTTATTCCTCGCTTGCAGAAGGGAAGGTGACTCATGAAAAAAATCAGATGCTGCCACAGCCAGTGAGGGCTCTGTAATGCTAATTGAAGTCAGGGGAGAAACTGTGGAAGAGATGGGTGCTGTTCCTTGTAGTCTCTTAGCCCTGAGAAAGCTGTGCAGGGGTGAGTTCGGGATAGCTTGGAAGAAGGCAGGAAGCTGGATGAAAGGCTGCGGCAGAGAGAGGAAGCGAGCAAAAGAAACTCTGTGAGTGCCAGTGGTTCATTTGGGAACATCAGTCCTGGCTCTGAAAATGTTTCAGCTCAGCTTCTGATGGCTGCTGGTTTTTGGTTATGGGTTTGGGGTTTTTTAATTTTTCTTCTGTGTGGTTTTAATTTGCCTCCCATTCACTGTCCTGGAGATACAGTTTGCCACCTTTTCTCTTTGCTACAGGTACAATGTCTTCTCTACCTTGAATTGTTTTTTCAGCTCCTTGTCACTTGCTGCCTGAAGCTCAAGATGTTTAACCTTATCTTCAAGCTGCCACATAATCCTCTCTCCACCTACGGCTCTGACCTGGTTTCCTCCTCCTCCTCCCAGCCTTGCTCTGGACTGTTGTTCCACCTGTATTGGTTTAGGATGGCTTTCTTGTCTCTTTTCTGTGTTACTGATTTCATGACTTGCAATAGTTTCCACTTCCTTGGTTGCTGGGTCCCTGTTCTCTTTTTAAAAGTATTTTTTTATGTACTTTCCTCTTTTATTTCTTTTCTAGGCTTTCTTCAGTTCTGTCTATGATTCAGCCCTGGCACAACCACTTCCCACATGGGTTTTGCCTCTCCCATAATTTCTTTACTTTTCCCTACTTGCAGAAGGAAAGGCTGTACCATATGCCCTGAAAAGTGCCTTATAAATACATTTCTCATGTATTGCAGTTAGGTGTTGGATAGAGATTAAAAAAATATGCTTTGAAATCCCTTTTCCTTGAAAGAAATAAAGATTTCCATCCTGTCCCTTTTGCCTGAATATCTGTTTCCTAGCATGCTTTTTCTCCTTTTTGTATGTTAAACTAGAGATATGAGAATTCAGTTTGCAGCTTCACCCAAGAATTCTCTTTGCAGAATTCCTTTAACTCCTTGTTAAAGTTGGCTGCCTTGTGTACAGACCCTTTCTCCTTTTAGTAGGGTATCAGCCCTGGAATATGCTGCTGTTGCTGTCAGGGCAAAGGAGTGTTAGGGGAGTGTTTTTAATAAACATATGGTTGTTGCATAATGTAGATGGAAAGTAGGCAGAGGAGACTGCATGCGCAGCACTCTGAACTGTAGAGGACAAGGGCAGGCACAGACTATGGATGATATGGAATTATTTTGATGCCATGTAAATTTTCAGATGCTAAATGAACTTAACTTTTCAGTCTCAAATTATACATCTTGAAAAAGATGTGAGTGAAGTTGAGAGTTTTTGTGCAAAAGCATGTAAGGATGTGTTAGAGCTGTTATGGGAGCTTCTGTAATGTGAAAACTGTTTAATTTGCAGCTGTACAGATACATTAAGAATAGTCCTATCTGGACTGATAGACAAGTGTGAAGTAGTGAAAAGAGAAGGAAGCCAAAATTTATGTACTATGTTAACTTTTTAAAGCCAGTGAAACTGAAATGGTATCTCATTTGCATCAATTTTATTGAGAGGTATGTATGTAAACCCCTAAGATCAAAGAAAAACATTAATTCTTAGTTTCGTGTGGGTAAGATGGTTCAAGGTGTGCAAGTATGGTATAAAAAGGCATGAAGGCGATTTTTACATTTGGTGCAAAGACACTATACAAGATTTTGCTTTACTTTTGTCGGCTTTGCCAGTGCCACATGCAGCATGTATAATCTGATTGACTTTAGTAGGAGTGTTACCTTCCTTGTTCTGATACCTCTAGATGCAGGCTTTGACCATGTGGGCTGCTGGTCTGTGACAGAATCCTTGGCGCTCAGCTGGAGCACAGCAGTTGTATTGGATGTGATGGCAGAACTCTCACTGGTGGGAAGGAGCATAATGGGCTCCGTGTTTTAGAGTTTGAACTCCAATCCTAATTTGTCATCTGTTCTCTTCGAAGAAAATAGACTGTAAAGATATTAAATTTCTTATGAAGGTTCAATTTCAGTTAAATAGATTTCCAAAAGCAAGTCCAAGGCAGGAAAAAAAAAGAGTAGTGCCTGCAAATATCCCGCTGTCTGGAAGTGCCTGGTGGAGCCAAAATAATAACTTTAAGAAGTTGCCTTTTGAAATGTTCCTGCAGCAAGCTGTTAAAAAAGATCTAGAGAGGCTTGAAAGCAGGAGCCCTTCGTAAAATGTCTTTCCTTTGAGCAAGAGCATTTAGACATGATGTGGAGCAAGGTTATGAAGGAAAAATTAGTACTGGCTTTCCTGATACTGCCTAGAGGAAGCTTGGCAGCCTTTTTCACTGTGGTAGGGATGGCACTTGAAAGCTCACTGGAAGTATTTGCAAGTGTTACTCTAGCCCTCCTGGTGATTCCCTGGACATCTCCCTGAGGGTGACTGCCTCATGCATGAGGGTTGTAAACACCTAGATGTTGAGGAAGGACTGAGGTCTGACTCTGACGCCGTCTGCAGAAACAAATGACTCTTCCAAGGGAATTGATCTTATGTCTGTGCAGGCTTGCCAGATGTGTCTGGACCTGACTCTTCGTCAGCTTGGCAGGTGTTTCTGCAGCCAGTCGATGGCATGTGTCAAGTTTGTGCCTGTGGTGCCAGCATGATGGTGACAGCCGGCAGGGCTGGCATCCTGCCGCTGGGCCAGGTACAGCTACTGCCTGCCAGCTCTGCCTGCTCTGGCAGGGACAGAGGTGCTCACCCTTGGATGCCTGTTCCTAGAGCATGGGCTGAAGGTGGCAAAACTACATAATGTGCCTGACTTCAATACTTGGCTCTTCAACTGCTGAAAAAAAATCACTTCTTTTCTCTTCCAGTGCTTTATGTTGTTCTGGAGGAGAAATTCTTTCTTAATGATGTCCTAGACTTTGATGTATGTGCTGTGTTCATGGTAACAGCTCCAGCTATCCATCTTCCAAATTAGATTAAATCTATTTGTACATTTGTGGTATTTCTTCATGCTTTATTCAAACACAAGTAATCAAATAAAGAACAATTCGTGCTGTTGCGCTTCAGAAGTCCTTGCCAGTACTTAGATATTTATAGGAAACCAGGATTTTGTAGTTGATTGTAATGACAAAAAATACGCTTGTCTGGCATCTCTCACAGAAGGATTTCATAGTACTTAAGCAATATTAAATATGTCATAGCATGTTCCAGTCACATCCAGTCGAGATGCATAGCCTTGTACAGATGGGTAAGTGGGCAGAAAATATTAAAAGTATCATGTAGGGTGTTTGTAGCAGAATTAGAAACTTAAGATTTCTGATTCCCAGTTTCCTATTCCGGTTCAGTATAAGCAAACTGCTTTGACTTCGCTCTAAATGCTTTACAACAACAAGCCCTTCTTTTTCGTGATGTTACAAACATGGACTTTTTTTGGAAGTTCCAAGGAAGGCATCTTGTCAATGGAATGAATCTCTGCTGGCATGTGAGTGGTCTGGAGGAAACTTTCTTGGATTGGACTCTTCTCCATGCGAAATTATCAAATTGTACCTATAATGTTTGTTCAGTGTGTCTTGTTAGTAGTGAATCTGAAATCAATAGATGCCTCCAGATTCTTACCCTTTAGTCTTTTGATTTATGCATTTGCACATTTACCACTCTACTTGTATTGGGATTGCATACTATACTTTATGACTTTCTGATGATCTAATTAACCTCATCCTGTTAGTGATGCCAATATTTATTTGTGTAGAATATGAATTAACGAGTGTCCACCTGCATCTCGCCTCTTTGAATAGGAGACTAAATCTGTTTAATTGTTGTCTTCATAGTGCTGCACTCTGAAATACTACAGGAACTTGTGTGAGGTTCTTTGTTTTCCCTTTTTTTTTTTTCTTTTTGCTCTTAATCATTCTTTGAATATGCAGTCCTAAGACAGTCTAAAATTTTTCAAAATTGGGTCAATGCCACTGAGTAGATTAGGTCAAAATAGAAATAACAGAATATCGAAACAGTTTCAAACTTTCAAAGGCTATTTTTGTTGAAGCACTTCCAAAAGACAGGAAATTGAAAGTCCACTTTTACAATGTGTGATGAGAGTGGAACTTTTCTGGAAAGCTTGGCATTTGCCCAGGGTGTGGGAGGCCAGTTTTGTCTCCTTTGTGTCCTCTGGATGAGTCCTGAAAGAGTTCCTACCCTTGATGGGGTATACTAGAATTGGTTTGTGTCAACTGTTGACATTATCCCTGTTTTCCATTTATAAAGTACAAAGGAAATATTGCTAAGGTAGGTGGGAAGCTACACCATGGCTCAGTGGTTTAGATGCTCTTTGAAGGGAGAGGCCTGTGTTTGCAGTGTTTGTTCCAATTACACCCCTTCAGAGGCTGAACATAGAAATTGAAAGACAGAAAAGGGTGAGATATCAGGTTGCAATTAAACAGCATGGCCTTATCTTGGGAAGTGGTTTCATGGGGAATTTGAAGAATCTGCTTGTGTGTGTTGGAGAAAGAGATAATTCTGTCCTTGCTGCTTTGTTACACGGTGTCCAAAAATTTTGCTACTATCTCCCAAGAGAGATAGGATGCTGGTGAAAATAGGTCTTTGCACCTATATTTACACATTTCATGCACATGCATAGAATGCATAAATATATGCATAATGTTGAAAAGAAACACTACCAGCACAAAAGTTTGAGGTTCTGTCTCCCCCAATTGCCTGAAGTTAAATTTTGTTCACTTCCCAGAAGCGCGAGAGAGGCTCGAGTCCTGGGTGGGAGATATGAACACAGACTTGCCTCCTTATCCTGGCAGAGCAGATTAGCTGGGTTGGGTGGATCTTGACTGCAATTGCTACCGCTCCCTTCCTCTTACACCTCGCTGTTCTGCAGATGTGTCCAAAACCCCAAAGGAACTTTTTTTTTTTTTTTTTTTTTTT